>JAJOOS010011183.1:0-40985 GCA_029582725.1 Solanum chiquidenum | reverse complement strand
CGTCTCTGCCCGCTACAGTAACTTTAGCTACTGGAATTTGCAATTCTGCTTTGACAGGTTTTACGAAAATGGTCATAACTCCCTCATCCTAACTCGGATTGAGGTGAAACCAAGTGCATTGGAAAGCTAACTCATAGAGGTTTAATTTAATAGGTTACGACCCTTCCAGGTCCTTGTGTGCTAAGATATATGCCCCTTTAAAGTTGACCCTGAAAATTGCATTTTTTGCGATTTTCGAATTTTGATACGGTTGCTCTAAAATTTGGGTTAGACCCATTTCCCACTCAATTTGACCCCCTGAATAAGAATATGAAGTCAAATTTCCAAAATCATGCACGGATTTTGAGATATATGTAAATTACAATTATAGGTGTTTCCGAAGCACATTTTCGGGCATTTTTGGGGTCGTTTCAATATGTGTGGTTCTTGTTGATATGAGTCTGGAAGAGAAGAAGAAGTATAGATGGGTATTTAATTGTAAGATAAATTAGTATAACGTTGGTTCTATTATTGCATTGCAATTTTCAAAATATTTCTTTTTGGTTCAACGTCTTAAGTTGAAGGAGACTTTGTTATTGACAAGATATGTTAAAGTACTGCAAGCTCCATCAATAGGTTTTTCCTTTTAACCTCTTATTGCTTATGAAGAGAAAGACATGACTCCAAATGTAATTATTGGACGAACGTATAGGATGATGATTGGAAGCAGTGAGTTCAAGTTATTATGGTTATATTGAACAATTATAACCACCATTGCTAGCACTTGGTTGGGTATGACATGCATTTGCATCTATATATATATATATATATATTTATTCACGACATACGATTATCCGAGAATACCATGCATAATTAATTTATATAAGGTTTAATGATGTCAGCCATGGCGGCTACCAGAGTTTCTGTTTGAGGTGGTATCTTTATTACCCTTTTTATAGAAACTATTTATCATTCTATTTTCTGTCTTACATACCAGTACATTTTTATTCGTACTGATGTCCTATTTCCTGGGGAAGCTGCATTTTTGTCTCGTGCGTGCAGGTCCAGGTAGGGATTATGATTGACCCCTCTTCTAGGATTCGCGGTTCACTTGTGAGTTGGTAAGCTCCACCTCTTCTGGGAGCTTTCATAGGATGTTACTTTTATTGTACATTTTGGGTATAATCGGGTCCTTGTCTTGAGTTGTGCTTATGTCACTCTTAGAGGCTATTGTGGACACGATATTTTAGGTTTCTTTCTGCAGCTTCTAGTCTCCATCCCCTTAGGCTTGGCATGTATATAGATGTATGTATGTATGTATATCTTCATTTGCAGCCTTGTCGGTTAGCTAGTACTTTATTATCTTTGGCTTGTCTACCTTCGTCTATATGACTTGCCGATATTCAGGTGATGACCTTAAGGATCCAGTGGTAGTATTTTAAATGTTATGTTGCCTAACCTTCTAGGTTCATAGTTGAGTCGGTATGTTTCAGTGGCTAACTTGATCGTATATGGTGTCGAGTGCCAATCACGCCTCCCCTAATTTGGGGCGTGACAAACTTCGTATCAGAGCAGGTTGTGTCCCAGGGAGTGGAGAAGTCGTGTCTTGTAGATTCTTGTTTATGGGTGTGTTGTGCACCACACTTATAATAAAAGAGGCTATATGGCATTTAGGATTGGTTACATTTCTTTCAATTTATAGATCGTGCTATAGAGCTGAGTTATAAGTACGTATGAAATCTAAATCATGCTTTGATTTTATTTTATGCTCAAGAGGAATTATCGAGGCTTTACAATAGAGATTATTGGTCATCAGAATTTGTAGACATGATATAGCGAGATGCTCAACTTTGTTATCGATATGGGCATGGATTTGTGGAAGCCTTGTTATGCCAATGTCGACTACTGAGAGAAGACTTTTAGATTTCTGTTCCCAGTTTTGATTTCAAGACTTAGAGTTTGACGTAGAAGATTGTGTTTTCTAGAAAGTATTTCATAGGAAGGGTATCATGTGATTCGTCAAGAACGAGAAGTCGAGTTAACTTGAGTCCAAGATATGTAGGACCATATAGGATTATTTGGAGGATTGGCAGGTGGCGTACAAGCTTGATATTCCTTCAGAATTTGAAGCGGTCCATCTAGTATTTCATGTATGTATGTTAGAAGTGCATTGGAAATACTTCACGGATTATGCGGGTTGAGTATATTCGTGTCTCTAAGGACTTGTCATATGCTGAGGTGTTAGTGTCTATGTTTGATTGGCATGTAAGAAAGATTTTTACCAAAGAAGTGGTTTCTGTGAAAGTGTTACGGTGGAATAACAACATTGAGGAAATAACTTGAGAAGCCGAGGAGGAAATAAGGAAGAAGTACCCCCAACTATTGACGACTTAAGCTGAATTGTGTTTTAATATTTGACAAGCATTCTTGTACACAAACTTAATTAGATTTTAAATACCTCAAAAATGCAGTTTATATGGCTTGTCGCGAGTTAGATATACGAAGCCTTGTAATTAGATTTTCTGAACTGGATTTAAGATTTGCAAATGTAACAAGTATAGCCTTGCTAATAGTACAATAGCAGCAAAGAATACATACAAGAGGTTGTTCGAATCCATTCCTGGACAAATATTTTTAAGGAGGGGAAAATGTGAGACCCCGTGGTTCTTTCGCATAATATGTGTATTACTGCATGAGTGTATGAGGCTTATATGACTTGGTGTATCATTTAAGGAGAATAAGTTTGCAAAGGGGAGGTAAAACCCAAAGAATTAGACTAACGTTATGGGTCAAGGATCCCCTTAAACAAGTTCGATTTACAGAATGTCTATTCTAACACCCCGCCCATTCGAAACGTTTAAATTAACCGGTACCTTTGGGGATAAGACAAAGAGTGTATTATATGCTAATAAGGATGTTTTATAAGGTGATGTAGTCGCCCAATGATCGTAAGTTAATTTTTGAAGTCAACCAAGTTGGGAAATAAAACTTGACAAAGATTAGAAATTTTGGGTTAAATGTCACACCCGAACCCTAGGTGAGGCGGACAAGTATCATATGAACACTTCACAAATGACCTATAATGAGAAAGTAAACTACTATGCTGATAGATTTACTAATGAGAAGCTTCATATACAAAATATGTCGATTAGCTGAACCGATACATGTGACAAGTGAAACTATGAATACAAATGATAGCTTTACAATGTCTACAAAGCCTTTATTGGAATCCATGACTGTACCACTATGAAAATATACATAGTAAAGACTCGGCAAAGCCCCGAATCAACCTGGAGCTCACCAACAACCGTTGGGTATTATGTGCTGCTATTGGGAAGATCTACTAGTTGAGTACATGTACCTGCAACATGAAATGCAACATCCCCAATAAGGGATGTCAGTACGAAAGAATGTACTGAATATGTAAGGCATAATACAACCATATGTAAATGAGAGATCAAGTGAAACCAAATACCAATAGATAAGGATTAGATACCACATTTGCCTATACTTATTGAATCGTGTATGCTACATTATTCTCTTTACTTTTATGTGCATTATAATATTTATAAGACATGATTCAAATGACCAACTGATCAGTGGTAGAAGAGGATGACCCATGCTGGGCATTTTAATCTGTGGGATGTTGTCCTCGTAATTCCATAAATTGGCATCGGTCCATGCTGGGCTTTCACCCTTGAGCTGCCACCCTTTTATACCACTTGGGATCGGCCCATGCTAGGCTTTCTACCCTGAGCTTCCACCCTTCTATAAAAATTAGGATCGACCCATGCTAGGCATTTTCCCTTGGGCTGCCACCCATAATTGTACAAATTGCTTCACCTAGATTCTATAATCTTTGAGATTGTTGTTTTGATGTTCATAACTATTTTGAAATTGTTCTTTTGATGATCATAACTCTTTTGAGATTGTTGTTTTGGTGGTCATAATCATTGTTGAGATTTGGAACTATGGACCAGTAGTAGAAGACATGAATATGGACTTACGATAATAACAATGACATGGGAAGTAAATGTGGCACCAACGTAATACTTAGGAGCTTATATGACTCAGTAAGCATTTTGACATCTAAAATTAAAGCACATATCAAGTAAAGACATTTAACATTCAGCCAAGAGATTTTAACTCTATATGATAGCCAAATACTCACTAACTAATATCAAATACAAGGTATACATGAACTTGGAACCAAGGGAAAACGTGGGCAGATTAAACTTAAGGACATATACATATTCCAAGTAAGTACATATAAAATGTACATTAGAGCAAGTAGGGATATTGTGAGGTAATATTATAGTACAACACAATGGGAGTAATAACCAATAAAGGGAACATATGAACATGTGAAAAGATGACATATATGACATAATAGAGAATTGAAGCAAGTTGGGAAGATATGGGCAGATTGTATATCCAATATATAAACATATGTACCATGTGTAATTTAGGATACATGCATTCTAATACTTGGTAGAGTAAGCACGTACATTTAGTAGTAAACTCATATAAGAGTACTAAATTTAATGCTCTAGGGAGTAGGAACGGCAACTATGGATCAAGTCACTACCAGGGGCACTTAGAAAACATACTTTGTAATACAAATATTAGATTCATTCCAAAAAAATTGGAAATCAAATTGCCTTACATACCTTATTTTTTGACCAATATAACTATCACGATTCAGCCTCCCTTTTTGGTGCTAATCTACAATATAAGTCATGATTAATCTAATGTTAGCAGCTAATCACATTAAGGCCCTCGAAAAACAGTAGCTAAACACTTGACGGAAAGTAGGCCCATACAACCCTTACACAAATGGTGAACTACCACACCTTCTTCTATACATTAATACAATTTCATACATCCTTTGCTAAGATACCGAAGCTGCCCCCAACAACAATATAATGCCACTATCAATCCCCAAAAATCTTTCAGCATAATAGGAGAATATTGAACTCAAGGATTTATATTTATCCAGGAGTTCTTGACAAATATATACAAAATTCTCCACCCCAAACTTGTATTTAAAGAGAGGCAAAAATGGACAGTAGCCTTACCTTAGTTTCTGGAAATTTATCCTCTAAACTTGAATTTCAAGAAATGAAACTCTCCTTCAAACTTTTACTTGAAAAAGGGGTATATTTTAAAGAACCCTTAGGTGTTTTAGGGCTTCTGTGTTAATACAAGAAAGACCAAGAGAGACACTTAATAAATTTGAAATTTTGCAAGTTAAAATTGAAGCAAAAGATCTGATCTTTATCCCTTTAAAAATGAGGTGCATTTTCCGACTTTCTTGGCCAATTTTGGGCCATATATTGTCAAGTAGGTGACCCACCTACTTGGCCTTTTAACTTGGGCCTTTGTGACTTCAACACTTGTTGGGCCTTGCTGCAAATTATCCCTCTATTTCTGTCAATTTGGGCCTTTTATTAATGCAAGTAGGTGATCCACCTACTTGGACTTTTCACTTGGCCCTTTTTTTTACTTAAGAATGTTGGGCCTTGGCTGTCCATTTTCCCCTTATCCTTCTACTCAACTTGGGCCAGATTAATGCATGTAAGTGGTAGTGTACTTAGCCCTGCATGGTCAAAAGAGTCTTAGTAGGTGATGCACCTACTTGGTCCTTTGGGCTGGTCAATAACTCAAAGTAGGTGATGCACCTACTTGTCACCTTCTAGCTTAGTTAAGTCAAGCAAGCACCTCAATATTTGATTCAATTTCTAGACCTTAATACCTTTAACTTAACTTAAAACTTATATACACTATGTCAATTTAAACTTTAGACTCAATTACAACGTTATGATCTCAAGTCTAAATACTTCCATCGACGTCAACTTAATCGGGTCGCATCAAAATATACAGACAGTTCACTTTAAACCTATTCTATTGTCACTAGTTGCATAGGAAACCGAGTCCATAACTATACCACGGGGAATTTTATAAGCGTCATATAAATAGAACTAGTACATGTAGAATACGGGGTGCTACATCCTCCACCTCCTTATGATCATTCATCCTCAACTGATAGGTGCACCTGATAGTTCGGTTAATCTTGGAATTTCATATAGAGATTTGCGAGAGCTCCCATTGTAAATAGGACTATCCAAAATCCATAAACTAACCTAAAACACGTATAGACAAGTCTAGCATGACATTTCAATAGATATGGTTCATGAAATAATAATATGAAAAATTAAACCCCTTCTTTACCATGTAATTCACTGAAGATACACAAGTAGGACTCATACAAATAAGGACTTTAATATACCTAAACACAAGACATGCAAATGACATATCAAATGAACAAATGCTAGTAGGATTTATGATCATATAAATCTACCACATGATCTCAGATTCTTATGTTGATGTTTAGAATGAGGAGGCTTATTTAGGTTCTCTACCATATTCTATTCCCAAGTATCTTATGTTATATTCTAGTCCATCAACAATACTTCAATGGATATTGCTCATTTTGAGCTTAGCTTCCGGGCCATAACAATCAACAATAACTATAGTATTTCCCAAAAAAAATTATATGGATCGGACACATAAAATCATAGGTCTAACCTGTTGGGGCACTACATTCCCTTCTCTTTTATCTTATGACGCTTTCCAAAGGTGAGTCTTATAAGAACTCATAGTTGTTAATATAAACTCGAAAGTTTTATGTCTCACCTTCCAAAAAGGCATTATACTAAGTTATTTATCTATGGTTGTGATAAAATTTACATATATGCCCAACCTTTTCTGATCAAACTCTTCACTACATAGTGATACAAGGAAACATATTCCCAAATTGTTCAAAACTCAAGTCAATAAGCACCGAGGGCCATAGTATATGGATAAACAAGTCACATTGGGTATGACACATAGGTAGACTTGCCCAAAAGATAGTGCATAGTACACAAGCATTAAGCTATAGAAATATGTGGTCTACGCGTGCATATGAACTATAGGGTAGCGTGTGAGCGAATGAACTATAGGCATGTAGGAAATGGACTAGATGAGCACATGATGCATGAGTACTAAAGCTATGAAATATATAATATGTAAGCAAGTAGACTATAAGACATGTAGACATATAAGAAAATGAACTACGGAACACAAATCACATTGAGCAAGTGTGTTATATCGCATGGATAGGTGGACGAACATATCCACAAGCACACATATGATATATGAGTAAGTGAGAACATGACACATGGCTAGAAAAGCTATAAGGCCTGTAATGTTTAAGCAAGTAGGCTACGATGCATGTAATATATATATAGAAATGGTTTAAGATGCATATGACATGTAAACAAGTGATATGCGAGTCATATAACCCATGAGCATTAATTTTTCCCATAGCATATGATCAATTAGCATGCAGTACCCACACAATATGGACAAGTGACATGTGAAAAGTAACCAGTGCAATAAATAACATGTAAGGAAAAGGTCCTACGAAAACATATAACAATAAACAAGGGTGCTCTGAAGCGGATAACACTTACATGTAAACACTCTATGACATTAGGTAACACGTGAGAAAGTGATCCACAAAGGGAAAATGACATACAAATAGATAAGTTATAGAACATGCAGCATGTATAATTATATAACAAACCATCTTTGGAAACTACAAGATATCCTATAGAACCACTCGACCATATTAAAGGCAAACACATTGTCTTACGCGTTAACTCACGGGTGGGATACTTCTGCTCATATTCCTTACTCACCTCAAAGTACATACAATTGATTTCCCCATCTACTCTCTTCAATCTCCTAAGAATTCTTATAGGTGTTCTTTTATTGGAACTTTGTTTCCTTCTAGGTCAATATAAATATTATAGTTAAGATAGAGAAAAAAAATCCTCAATAGTTCATCTATTGGAGAAGGAGGCCGAGGTCAATTTTACCTTCGTTACTAGCTTGTGTTATATCACACTTAATATATGGTGCCTTTTGAAGGTCGAAATAGAAAATAAATAGTGAAGCTTGAACGCACCATAAAACATGAACTCTAATAACATGTAAATGTCAGGTACCTATAATGTTACATCATGATTGATAACATCTTAGAGTTAGCTTCTTTGGGCTTAACTAGATAGTTCTATCCATACTAATAGATTTCCTCTATTTTTTAATAACAAATAAGGGTGCTCCGACTCTTTTCCCATGCATGATAGCAAATAAGAACAACACTAAAATGATTTCTCTGTCTAACAAAGGTTCACAAAGTTGTTCCTGGCTGCGCCTTTATAACTCGTTAGGGTTGAAGGGTTGATACCTTATTCTTGCCTTATACACTTAGCGATCACTCTTTCATAACCACCTATCTCACTCCACTATAGCATCCTCATATCACTCCTACTACTATGTTTAGGGGATTTGACATATCTCATCTCTTTCTAACTAGAAGCTCTACGTACATATTCATCCCATGTAATTCAAGCTTCATTCTCACATGCTTCTTATCTAACAAGTACCTTTTAATCAAAACTAGTAGCTTCATGTACTCTAATCCTTCCATGTACAACCTGACGAATCACAACTTAGGTCTAACCAATCAATTTTCCTTTTTTTAACCTTACCCTTTAGTCACACACTAATCATCTATAGCCAAAGCATAGATCATAATATGAACTACCATACATATATCATTTTCAGCAATTGGCACTTATCCCTAAGTTTTATAACCATGAAAAGAATACAAATGTTATTAGTACTTATTCGGGGTGGCTAGTACATAACATATAAAAATTTAACTATTAACATATTCGGGATGATATATGGTGAAAATTTGGGCCTTGTCAGCCAATTAGGGGTATCACTAGTAACATTATTGCACTGATACATTCACCTAGGGGTGCACATCGTTCTGTTCGGTTTGGTTTATGTGTTATTGGTTCGGTTTATCGATTTTCGGTTTGTAAATACGTTAAACCGATAACCAAATCAATAATATATTTCTTATCGATTTTTGGTTAATCAGTTTATGGTACTTAACGGTTCGGTTTTCGGTTTAACCTATAAGAAAATATTCATATATATTATAAACACGATAAGAAAATTTTCATATAAACCATATGATTTTTCCAGCATTTGGCATGAAAGTAATAATCATAAAAGTAACAATCATTTTTCTTGCAAGTTTAGACACTAGACACATTCAAAGGAAAAAATGTGAAAGTAACAATCGTTTAACCATTAACAAAAAGTGTGAAAGTAACAATCGTTTAACCATTAACAATAAGACTAGTAAATTTAGTATAGTCTTATTGGGTTATCAGTTTAACCATTAACAAAAATCATAAAACCGGAAACCGAACCAATAACCCAATAAATTTTTTTGCAAAACTGTTTAAAAACCGTTAGCTCAATAACCCAATATCAATAAATCAATAGTATTTTTTTTGGTTCGATTTATTGGTTAAATCGGTTTTTGCTCACCCCTACATTAACCTATCAGATTGTGCCACTGCCTTCTTCCAACTAAAAGGAACTGGTTCAACAACATCAATTTTGAGTACATGTGTAATGCCGACTAATCAATAATTAGCACAGACTAAGAACAAGTGTCCTCTAGATGAATAGATTATATAAATATGGAGGAAATATAGAACTCAAGAGTTGGTTACATCCTCCTAGATCTGCCTGGAAATGCTACAACTCATATATGTAGCTAGGTAACCAATCATTTTTTAAGCATATATTATATCTTTCTCAATTGAACCAACGTGATACAAATGGTACAAATGCAACTTAAAATGCAAATAATATACAAACCTTTACATACCTTGTGGAGTGGGACGGTTGAATAAAATGAGCTCAATCTAGTCTAAATTTGATAACTTAAGATCCTTTTCTGTAGTTGAATGTTGACATTTTAGCTATCGTTAACCTAACCATAGTAAGCATAATATGAATAACATGATCAGGTGGAAGTGGAAATTGACTTCTTAACTTTTCTCTATCGCACGATTTTGATTAGGAAGAGAGTAACATTTCCTAAATGCCCAAGTAGCCCCCTAATTATAAATGTGGTGCACAACACATTAATAAGTAAGGCTCTATTAGATACGGCTTTGTAGACTCCCTAGGACGAACTGCTCTGATACCACTTTTTGTCACACCCCAACCCTAGGTCAGGTGGACAAGTACCATCTGAACACATGCTTTACAAGTGACCTATGATGAGAAAGTAAACTACTACTCTGATAGATTTACTAATGAGAAGCTTCATATACAATACATGTCGACTAGCTGAACCGATACATGTGATAAGTGAAACTATGAATACAGATGATAGTTTTACAATGTCTACAAAGCCTCTACTTGAATCCATGACTGTACCACTATGATAATACGCATAGTAAAGACTATGCAAAGCCCTGAATCAACCTGGAGCTCACCAACAATCGCTGAGTATCATGTGCTTCTATTGGGGAGATCTACCAGTTGAGTACTTGTACCTGCAGCATGAAATGCAGCATCCCCAATAAGGAACGTCAGTATGAAAGAATGTACTGAATATGTAAGGCATAATACAACCAAATGTAAAATGAGAGCTCAAGTGAAACCAAATACCAATAGATAAGGGTTAGATTCCACCTTTGCTTGTACTTATGGAATCGTGTATGTTAAATTCTTTTCCTCACTTTGTTGTGCATTATAATCTTTATAAGACATATGATACAAATGACCAGCTGATCAGTGGTAGAATAGGATGACCCATGCTAGGCATTTTTACCCCTGAGAGGTTGTCCTCATAATTCCACAAATTGGGATCGGCCCATGCTAGGCCTTCACCCCTTAGTTGCCACCCTTTTATACCAATTTGGATCGGCCCATGCTAGGCTTTCGCCCCTGAGCTGCCACCCTTCTATACAAATTGGTATTGATCCATGCTAAGCATTTTCCCCTGGGCTACCACCCATAAATATACAGATTTCGTCACTTAGATTCTTTAATTTTTGAGATTGTTGTTTTGATGTTCATAACTCTTTTAAGATTGTTGTTTTGGTGGTCATAATCTTTGTTGAGATTTGGAACTATGGACCAGTAGTAGAAGACATGAATATGGACTTACGATAATAACAATAACATGGGAAGCAAATGTGACACCAACGTAATACTTAGGAGCTTATATGACTCAGTATGCATTTTGACATCTCAAATTGAAGCACATATCAAGTGAAGACATTTAACATTCAACCAAGATATTTGAAGTCTATATGATAGCCAAATACTCACTAACTTATATCAAATACAAGGTATACAAGAACGTGGAACCAAGGGAGAACGTGGGCAGATTAAACTTAAGGATGGATACATATTGTCACGCCCCGAGCCTACACCCTGGATGTGGCCGGCACTCGAATACCTTTGCTGGCCCCCAAGCGAACCCTTGGCATGGCTTTCTTAACTCTGCGGAAAACCTAACTCAACGGAATAACTCAATGCAATGAAAGGTCATAAAACAACCCAACTGATAAAATCTAGCCAAAAAAGGCAACTTGAGTCTCAAAATAGAATATTATATATATACATAGATGAGAGACTCAAACTAACTGACTGACTGTCTATGAAGCCTCTATAATACTGAGATGGATGTTGGGACAGACCCCGCAACATCCTAATAAAACCAAAACTAAGAGAACAAAATAACTGAGTCCTCTGGAAAGCAATGAGGCTCACCAGTGACTCTGGAGTGCTCAGCTGGATCAACGGCGTGCTGGATGCTGATCCCGGGTACATGCGTCTGCATCATAAGAAGATGCAGGCCAACTGGCATCAGTACATTGAATGTACGATTATGTGAGATGGAAAGCTAAACAACATAGGCTAGAAGGAAAACTGGAAGAAACTGAATAACTTACCTGGGTCAACTCAACTCAACCTGACTGACTCATTTCAATATAGGACAATTTAAAACAAGTGCAATATAAAGAAAAGTTGTTTAAAACATGCTATAAACTCTGTGTGTATACCAAGATACAATAAGTCTCAGATGTATACAGAAATACAAATGAACTGATGTATTTAAAAATACAATAATTGATGTGGGAGTTTCTCTAACCGACAACCATCACATAAGAGTTATAGTGATGATACAGCGATCGACCTCACGCTGCCAGAGCATCCTATACCCGGCCAAAGGTATAGGACCTGAACTGCCTAATGTATCCACTAGTATAATTTAGAAAGGATTCATCTAAAAAGTATGAACCTCTTCTACCCATGTTGGCTACATGGTTCTATGGTGGTTGTGAGTTCTTTGAACGCTCCCCCAACTCGGTGCTCAATACTACTCCCAAAAATGTACTGACTCTTATGTTTTAAAACATATTTCTTTCTGTTGATTTGAGGTAATTACTCAAAACCTTAGCTCAAAGGCTATCTTTGGAATCTCAGTTTCGCTACTTGCTTCATTTAGAAAGTTATTTCTCTTTTCTGAAAACTAGCCCGAAGGCCCTTTTGGAAATCTCAGTTTCCACTCTTGTTTAAATGTGAAAACATTTCTTTAAAACTTCTTTGGGAATACTTAGTTCGCTAATAACTTTTTGAGAAATGAACTCAACTTTATGCTCTTTACTCAACTTTAAACTTGAGTCTTAAAATGAAGTTAAAGCGTTCAATAAAGACTCTTGAACAACTTTAAAGACTTGCTTGACTTACTTCTTAACTTCTAAGCTTGACTCTTACTTCACTTGACTTTGATCCGAACTTATCTCGAATAAGATTATGAATTCAAGGTATATGATCACACGTTTATGGATGAGTTCTTCACGTTTAGAATTACTTTGGAGTGTTGGAAACAACTATGAAACAGAGGTACAATACCAAGGACCATGCATGAAAAAGTGGGGAAAGAATGGGGAAGATTGGCGCCCTTGGCGCTCTGAGAGGCATGGGACGCCATACCACAAAGTTCAAAAGGGCAGCTGAGCCGCACTTCTAGGGGCGGCGCCCCAAGGGGAGAAGTTCAGAACATTTCTTGGGGCGCTCTGCAAGGCGCGACTCGCCACCCGTTTTTGCCGAAAACTCGACTCTTCTCCTTCTTTTCTCCAACTCTAAACCCTCTCAACCTCAAAGGTTCCAACACCAAACACTTAGAAACATCAAACCCCTCAACATACAATAGATTTAACCCAGAAACACAACCGGAAACATGTCCCAAATCAAGAAGACTTCAACACATTCACACATCAACAACACAATCACACATCAACAACACAACCAACAACTTCAACAACACAACCAATCTTTTATCGGAAATAAAACGAGTTTGGTGTGTGGGATAAAGAACCAACCCAACACTATGAGCTCACATACCTAGAAAGGATCACCCCCAAAGATATCCACGACGATCTTTGACAAATTCTTGCTTGATCTTCTCTTTCTCCTCTTCTTCTCCTCTTCACTCACAAACCCTCACTCTCACTCTTTTTAAAAGGGAAAAACTGATCTAAAAATCAGTCTAATCTTCACTCACAAACCCTCACTCTCACTCTTTTAAAAAGGGAAAAACTGATCTAAAAATCTGTCTAACACCTTAATGTATCAAAAAGTATTGGTTAGGTAAAAGACCAAAATACCCTTACATTTTCGGACGGACTTCCCTGCCAACTGCCCAACTTCCAAAGGGGATAACTCACTCATACGAACTCAGAATCGAGCAAACTCAGCGGCGTTGAAAAGATCATTCCACAAGCTTCGCAAACATAACTGGAACTACACCTAATTCATCTTGGGCTAGGAGTTATGACTACTCAAAGTTGGCAAAAAACTCATGTTTTTCCCATACTTCACCAAATTCCAGATTTTTGAATTCTTTCCAAAAATGACAAAATTTCAAATTTCAAGCCTCTTCATAGTTATTTCAAATTGCCGGATGTTACAATATCTCCCCCTTGGGAACATTCATCCTCGAATGAGGTTACTCTTACTAGACTAAGGGTGTAACATCAATTCAAACACCTAACAAGCAATCATGCAAAACAACTACAACAACAAGATGCTCATTATAATCAAAAGAGCACTAAGAAGGAAATTAATACCTTAATCTGCATTTCCCCCGGATTCAAAGAGATGTGGATATCTCATCTTCATGTCTTCTTCGGCTTCCCAAGTAGCTTCCTCAACAAGTTGGTTCCTCCAAAGGACCTTGACTGATGCTACATCTTTTGTTCTCAACCTACGAACTTGGCGATCTAAAATCTGAACAGAAATCTCCTTATAAGATAAGTTATCCTTGATCCTAATACTTTCAGTTGGCAGGATCAATAAAGGATCGCCTATGCCCTTCTTCAACATAGAGATATGAAATACCGGATGGACCGCTGCAAGTTCCTGTGGTAACTCCAACTCATAAGCAACATTGCCGATCTTCTTGGCTATGCGGTAAGGTCCAATATACCGGGGACTAAGTTTCTTCCTACCAAACCTCATAACCCCCTTCATGGGTGAAACTTTTAAATATACCCAATCATCTACTTCAAACTCTAACTCACTTCTCCTAACATCAGTGTAGGATTTTTGATGACTCTGTGCCATTTTCAACCTTCTTTGAATCACTTTCACCTTCTCCATAGCTTGGTGAACTAAATCTGGTCCTATCAATCCCGCTTCACCAACTTCAAACCATCCAATAGGAGATTTACATCTTCTCCCATAAAGAGCTTCATATGGAGCCATTTGGATGCTAGAGTGATAACTATTGTTGTACGCAAACTCAATGAGAGGTAGGTGATCATCCCAATTACCTTTGAATTCAATCACACAAGCCCTCAACATATCTTCTAAAGTCTGAATAGTGCGCTCTGCTTGCCCATCAGTCTGAGGATGAAAGGCAGTACTTAAGTTCACTTTTGAACCCAAGCCTTTCTGAAAAGATTTCCAGAACTGTGCAGTAAACTGTGCACCTCTATCTGAAATAATGGAGACTGGGACTCCATGAAGTCTCACTATCCCTTGAATATATGAATTCGCATAATCTTCTGCTGAATATGTAGTTTTTACTGGTAGAAAATGAGCTCACTTTGTCATTCTGTCGACAATCACCCAAATAGAATCATGTTGTCTGCGAGACCTTGGCAACCCTATGATGAAATCCATATTGATCATCTCCCAGTTCTATCCTCTGAGCCAAACCACCGGGCCTTTGGTGCTCGACTTTCACTTGTTGGCAATTTGGACATTTAGCAACAAATTCGGCAATGCCTTTCTTCATACCATTCCACCAATAATATTCTCTCAAGTCACGATACATCTTTGTGGAACCCGGATGAATGGAATATCTAGAGCTATGAGCTTCCTCCATAATCCTCTCTTGGAGTTCATCTACCATAGGTACACACAATCTACCTTGATACCTCAATACACCATCTCCCCCTTGTTCAAAAGCTAATACTCTTTGCTTTTGAACATTTGCCTTCAACTTAAGCAAAATGGGATCTTGATCTTGTTTCTCTTTCACTTCTGACACTAGTGATGACTCGGCTCCGCTCGTCACTTCTATTCCTCCTCCTGTGGAATCTATAAGCCTGACTCCCAGGAGTGCTAGTCTATGCACATCTTTTGCTAACTCTCTCTTTCCTTCTTCAACATGGGCCGTACTACCCATAGACAACCTGCTTAAAGAATCAGCAACAACATTAGCCTTACCTGGGTGATAAAGAATACTCAGGTCATAATCCTTGAGTATTTCTAACCACCTCCTCTGTCTGAGATTAAGCTCTTTCTGAGTAAGCACATATTGAAGACTCTTGTGATCAGTGAATATGTCAACATGCACACCATACAAGTAATGACGCCATATCTTCAAAGCGAACACTACAGCAGCCAACTCTAAGTCATGGGTTGGGTAGTTCTTCTCATGAACTTTCAATTGTCTGGAGGCATAAGCTATAACCTTGCCATTCTGCATTAACACACAACCCAAACCAACTCTAGATGCATCGCAATATACCACGAAACCTTGAGTACCTTCTGGTAAGGTCAAAACTAGAGCAGTAACCAATCTCTTTTTCAATTCCTGCAAGCTTTTCTCACAAGCTTCAGACCATTGAAATTTCACTGCCTTCTGAGTCAACTTGGTCAAAGGAGATGCAATAGATGAGAACCCCTCTACAAACCTTCTATAATAGTCAGCTAAACCCAAGAAACTCCTGATTTCAGTTGGAAATGTGGGTCTAGGACAATTCTGCACTGCCTCAATTTTCCGAGTATCCACTTTAATACCTTCACCGGAAATAATGTGGCCTAGGAATGCCACCGACTCAAGCCAAAACTAACACTTAGAGAACTTGGCATACAACTCCTTATCTTTCAAAGTCTGAAGAACTATCCTGAGATGACCAGCATGATATTCTTCATTCCTTGAATATATTAGTATGTCATCGATACAGACATTAACAAACATATCTAAATAAGGTTTGAAGACTCTATTCATCAATTCCATAAAAGTTGTCGGTGAACTGGTCAAACCAAAAGACATGAACAAAAACTCATAATGACCGTATCTGGTTCTAAAAGCTGTCTTTGGAATATCACATTCCCTTAATCTTAATTGATGATAGCCTGATCTGATGCCAATTTTTGAAAAACAGGTGGCACCTTGAAGCTGATCGAAAAGATCATCAATCCTCGGAAGAGGGTACTTATTCTTGATGGTAATCTTATTCAACTGACGGTAGTCTATACACATCCGAAGAGAACCATCTTTCTTTCTCACAAACAAGACCGGAGCGCTCCAAGGTGAGACACTCGATCGAATGAAACCCTTATCTAGGAGATCTTTCAACTGCTCTTTTAACTCTTTCAACTCTACTGGTGCCATTCTATAAGGCGGAATAGAGATAGGACGAGTATCTCGAATGAGATCTATGCCGAAATCTATTTCTCTCTCAATAGGAATTTTGGGTAGATCATCAGGAAAAACTTCTGGAAACTCTCTTACTATAGGAACTAACTGAAAAGGAGGTATCTCAACACTAGAGTCATGAACTCGGACTAAGTGATAGACACAACCCTTCGAAACTAACTTTCTCGCCTTAAGGTACGAAATAAAATGACCCTTAGGCATTGTTGAATTACTACTCCACTCTATGACTGGCTCACTCAGAAACTGAAACTTGACCACTCGAGTTCTGCAATCTATTGATGCATAACAGGCATGAAGCCAATCCATACCTAGAATGACATCAAAATCTACCATGTCTAACTCAACCAAATCAGCCATGGTGCTCTTGTGATTGATTGAAACAGGACAATCACGATAAACTTCTTCTGTTAGAATAGACTCCCCAATAGGTGTAGAAACACAAAAGGGTTCACAAAGTCTTTCAGGAAGAACATCAAACTTATTTGTAACATAAGGAGTTACAAAAGATAAACTTTCTCCTGGGTCTAGCAAAGCATACACATCAAAAGCAAAGACTTTAATCATACCAGTAACAACATTTGGAGAATTCTTTTGCTCATGGCGACTGGTGATTGCATAGAGGCGGTTCGCTCCTCCGCCGGTACTAGAAGTAGCTCCTCTAGGTGTCGTCCTGTCTAGTTGAACAACAGAAGAAGATTGTGCTCTATTGCTCCCATTACCCTGCCTGTTCTTTGGACACTCTCACATGAAATGTCCATTCTGACCACACTTAAAACAACCAATGGAGCCCTCACGACAAATACCTGAGTGGTTTCTACCACACTTGGCACAGACAGGAGGCTTAGTACCCCCTTGCGCCACACTACCAGAAGACTGTGCTGGTCTAGCCTTAAAGTCCTTCAAATTCTGGCCATTATATTCACCTCTGTATCTAGGTGCAGGTGCACTAGCAGATGATGGAGCAGGTCCCTTTTTCCTTTGCTGAAAGGATGGACTGTTTGAATTACCTTTCTACTGCCCGGACTCATTACCGGTCTTAGCTTTCTTATTTCTGAACTCTTCTCTGTCCCTTGGCTTCTCTTCCTCAACCTGCTGCACATAGACCATCAACCTTGATATGTCCATGTCCCCGATAAGCATTGCAGCCCTACCTTCCTTACTCGACAACCGAGACAGCCCAGCAACAAACAAGCTCATTCTACTCCTCATGTCCGCAACCATCTCCAGAGCATAACGGGAAAGTTTTGTAAACTTCAACCCATACTCATGAGCACTCAGAGAATCCTGCTTAAGTGTGAGGAACTCACGTACCTTGGCCTATTTCGATTCTCGGGGAAAGAAATTCCCCAAGAAAGCTTCCTCAAAACAGGCCCAACTCGCAGGTGGTGCATTCTCAACCCTGCCCCCTTTCCGCTGGTCGAACCAAGTTCAAGAAACATCCTTCAATTGATACGCAGCTAGTTCAACCCGCTCAGTATCTGCCACATGCATCACATCAAAAATCTTCTTCAGCTCCTCAATGAAGTTCTCTGGATACTAAGTAGTACTTGAACCTATGAAACTCGGAGGATTCATCCCCAAGAACTCACGAATCCTTGAAGTGTCGGATCCTTCATGTCGAGCTCCCCTTTACTGACCAATCTGATTAGTTACAACTTGGCTTAGAATTATAATTGCCTCTCTGAACTCGGCATTAGAAACGTCCCCTTGATGTTGCACTCCCGGTGCATAAGGTAACTCTTGCTCCTCAACATAACGTCTAGGAAAAGGCCCTCTACCAACTCTTCGTGGAGGCATGACTATCTGAAACACGCGCAATCATGAATTAGAAATAAACTTTTTAGAGATAAACTCTAATGCATGAGATGAGTATGAAAGAAGTGAGAAATCTTCCTAAATGGTGCAGCCTCCCAATTATAGATGTGGCACGCTTCACACCGATAACTAGGACTCTACAGACACGGCTTCATAGACTCCCTAGGACTCTTGAACTTTGTGCTCTGATACAAAGTTTGTCACGCCCCGAGCCTACACTCTGGACGTGGCCGGCACTCGAAGACCATTGCTGGCCCCCAACCGAACCCTTGGCCTGGCTTTCTTAACTCAGCGGAAAACCTAACTCAACGGAATAACTCAATGCAATGAAAGGTCATAAAACAACCCAACTGATAAAATCTAGCCAAAAAGGCAACTCGAGTCTCAAAAAATAGAATATTATATATATATACATAGATGAGAGACTCAAACTAACTGACTGACTATCTATGAAGCCTCTATAATACTGAGATGGATGTTGGGACAGACACCGCAACATCCTAATAAAACCAAAACTAAGAGAACAAAATAATTGAGTCCTCCAGAAGGCAAGGAGGCTCACCACTGACTCTGGAGTGCTCAGCTGGATCAACGGCGTGCTGGATGTTGATCCTGGGTACATGCGTCTGCATCATAAGAAGATGCAGGCCAACTGGCATCAGTACATTGAATGTACGATTATGCGAGATGGAAAGCTAAACAACATAGGCTAGAAGGAAAACTGGAAGAAACTAAATAACTTACCTGGGTCAACTCAACTCAACCTGACTGACTCATTTCAATATAAGACAATTTAAAACAAGTGCAATATAAAGAAAAGTTGTTTAAAACATGCTATAAACTCTGTGTGTATACCAAGATACAATAAGTCTGAGATGTATGTAGAAATACAAATGAACTGATGTATTTAAAAATACAATAATTGATGTGGGAGTTTCTCTAACCGACAACCATCACATAAGAGCTATAGTGATGAAACAGCGATCAACCTCACGCTGCCAGAGCATCCTATACCCGGCCAAAGGTATAGGACTTGAACTAACTAATGGATCCACTAATCTAATTTGAAAAGGATTCATCTATAAAGTATGAACCTCTTCTACCCATGTTGGCTACATGGTTCTATGGGGGCTGTGAGTTCTTTGAACGCTCCCTCAACTCGGTGCTCAATACTACTCCCAAAAATGTACTGGCTCTTATGTTTTTAAAATATATTTATTTCTGCTGATTTGAGGTAATTACTCAGAAACTTAGCTCAAAGGATATCTTGGAAATCTCAGTTTCCCTGCTTGCTTCATTTAGAAAGCTATTTCTCTTTTCTGAAAACTAGCCCGAAGGCCCCTTTGGAAATCTCAGTTTCCGCTCTTGTTTAAATGTGAAAACATTTCCTTAAAACTTCTTTGGGAATACTTAGTTCCCTAATAAATTTTTGAGAAATGAACTCAACTTTATGCTCTTAACTCAACTTTAAACTTGAGTCTTAAAATGAAGTTAAATCATTCAATAAAGACTCTTGAACAACTTTAAAGACTTGCTTGACTTACTTCTTAACTTCTAAGCTTGACTCTTACTTCACTTGGCTTTGATCCGAACTTATCTCGAGTTTGATTATGAATTCAAGGTATATGATCACACACTTATGGATGAGTTCTTCACGTTTAGACTTACTTTGGAGTGTTGGAAACAACTATGAAACAGAGGTACAATACCAAGGAACATGCATGAAAAAGTGGGGAAAGAATGGGGAAGATTGGCGCCCTTGGCGCTCTGAGAGGCATGGGACGCCATACCACAAAGTTCAAAAGGGCAGCTGAGCCGCACTTCTAGGGGCGGCGCCCCAAGGGGAGAAGTTCAGAACACTTCTTGGGGCGCTCTGCAAGGCGCGACGCGCCACCCGTTTTTTCCGAAAACTCGACTTTGCTCCTTCTTTTCTCCAACTCTAAACCCTCTCAACCTCAAAGGTTCCAACACCAAACACTTAGAAAAATCAAACCCCTCAACATACAATAGATTTAACCTAGAAACACAACCGAAAACATGTCTCAAACCAACAAGACTTCAACACAATCACACATCAACAACACAATCAACAACTTCAACAACACAACCAATCTTTTATCGGAAATAAAATGAGTTTGGTGTGTGGGAGAAAGAACCAACCCAACACTATGAGCTCACATACCTAGTAGGGATCACCCCCGACGATATCCACGACGATCTTTGACGAATTCTTGCTTGATCTTCTCTTTCTCCTCTTCTTCTCCTCTTCACTCACAAACCCTCACTCTCACTCTTTTAAAAAGGGAAAAACTGATCTAAAAATCAGTCTAACACCTTAATGTAGCCAAAAGAATTGGTTAGGGAAAACACCAAAATACTACATTTCCGGACGGACTTCCCTACCAATTGCCCAACTTCCAAAGGGGATAACTCATTCATACGAACTCGGAATCGAGCAAACTCAGCGGTGTTGGAAAGATCATTCCACAAGCTTCGCAATCATAACTGGAACTACACCTAACGCATACTGGGTTAGGAGTTATGACTGCTCAAAGTTGGCCAAAAACTCATTTTTTTTCCCATACTTTAACCAAATTCCAGATTTTTAAATTCTTTCCACAAATGACAAAATTTCAAATTTCAAGCCTCTTCATAGTTATTTCAAATTGCCGGATGTTACACATATTCCAAGTAAGTACTTATAAAATATACAATAGAGCAAGTAGGGATCTTGTGAGGTAACATTATTGTCTAACACAATGGGACTAATAACCAATAAAGGAAACATATGAACATGTGAAAAGATGACATATATGACATAATAGACAATTGAAGCAAGTTGGGAAGATATGGGTAGATTGTATATCCAACACATAAACATATGTACCATGTATAATTTAGGATATGTGCATGTCAATACTTGGTAGAGTAAGCACATACATTTAGTAATAAACTCATATTAGAGTACTAACTTTAATGCTCTAGGGAGTAGGAACTGCAACTATGGATCAGTCACTACCAAGGGAACTTAGAAAGCTTACTTTGTAATACAAGTGTTGGATTCATGCCAAAGAAATAGGAAATCAAATAGCCTTACATACCTTATCTTCTGACCAATATAACTATCACAATTTAGCCTCCCTTTTTTGTGTTAATCTACAACATAAGTCATGATAGCTAAACACTTGACGGAAAGTACGCCCATACAACCCTTACAAAAATTGTGAACTACCACACCCTTCTTCTATAATTAAAACAACTTCATACATCCTTTTCCAAGCTGCCCCCAAAAACAATATACATAAGGCAGCCATTGTCAAACCCCAAAAATCTTTCAGCATAATAGGAGAATATTGAACTTAAGGATTTATATTTATCCAGGAGTTCTTGACAAATATATATAAAATTCTCCACCCCAAACCTGTATTTAAAGAGAGGGAAAAATGAGCAATATCCTTACCTTAGTTTCTGGAAATTTATCCTCTAAACTTGAAATTCAAGAACTGAAACTCTCCTTCAAACTTTTACTTGAAAAGGGGGTCAATATTAAAGAACCCTAAGGTGCTTTAGGGCTGTTGTGGTAATACAAGAAAGACCAAGAGAGAAACTTAATAAATCTGAAATTTTGCAAGTTAAAAATGAAGTAAAAGATCTGATCTTTATCCCTTTAAAAAGGAGGTAAGTTGACTGACTTTCTTGGCCAATTTTGCGCCATATATTGTCAAGTAGGTTACCCACCTACTTGTCCTTTTAACTTGGGACTTTGTGAATTCAACACTTGTTGGGCCTTACTGCCAATTATCCCTCTATTCTTGTCAATTTGGACCATAATTAATGCAAGTAGGTGATCCACCTACTTGGACTTTTCACTTGGGCCTTTTTTGGACTTAAGAATATTGGGCCTTGGCTGTCCATTTTTCCCTTATCCTTCTACTCAACTTGGGTCAGATTTATGCATGTAAGTGGTAGTGCACTTGGCCCAATTGCATGGTCAAAATAGTCTTAGTAGGTGATGCACCTACTTGGTCCTTTGGCTGGTCAGTAAGTCAAAGTAGGTGATGCACCTACTTGGTCCTTTGGACTTTTCAATAAGTCAAAGTAGGTGATGCACCTACTTGTCACCTACTAGCTTAGTTAAGTTAAGCAAGCACCTCAATATTTTATACCATTTCTAGACCTTAATACCTTTAACTTAACTTAAAACTTATATACACTATGTCAATTTAAACTTTAGACTCAAATACCACCTTATGATATCAAGTTTAACTACTTCCATCGACATCAACTTAATCGGGTCGCATCAAAATCTATTGATAGTTCACTTTAAACGTATTCTATTTTCACTAGTTGCATAGGGAACCGAGTCCATAACTATACCACAAGGAAATTTATAAGCGTCATATAAATAGAACTAGTACACGTAGAATACAGTGTGTTACATTAAATGTATCAGAGCTTTTCTCCCGAAATGTAAAGCTTTAGAAGAACCCCAATATATGAAATCAAAGGTCTACGAGTCTACTTTCCAACGCACTAAACCATTTGTCCATACGACTTCAGAATTGAGAGATATTCAGATTTTAGTGAGACTGCACAAGCAGGAACGTGAAGGTGGGCCCCTAGCTCCTAAGTCGGTTTAGCTTTATAAGATTTGATTTCTCCTTCGTTTTATCTCCAGTTTTTGTTACCAAAATAAGAAGAAAATAGTCCTAAATCCTCTCTAAAGTTACCCTATCATCCAAGCAAAAATCTACAAGATTTCAACGTGGTTTCACCCTTGAAACGTTCATAGAGATTGTGTTACTTATTTTCTCCTCGTTGGTTGTGATAGGCGGCTGGAAAAAATCATATTTAGATAGTTACGTGATGTTGGGCTGTTTTGAAGTATTTTTCTGATATTGTTGTTGCTAGAATTTGTATGTGTATGGTTCTTGTTGATATGAGTCTGGAAGAGAAGAAGAAGTATAGATGGATATTTAATTGTAAGATAAATTAGTATAACATTGGTTCTATTATTGCATTGCAATTTTCAAATTGTTTCTTTTTGGTTCAACGTCTTGTGTTTAGGGAGATTGTTTGTTATTGACAAGATATGTTAAAGTACTGCAAGCTCCATCAAGTTTAAGTTAAGGTTTTGCCTTTTAACCTCTTATTGCCTATGAAGAGAAAGACATGACTCCAAATGTAATTATTTGACGAACGTATAGGATGATGATTGGAAGCGGTGAGTTCAAGTTATTATTGTTATATTAAACAATTATAGGACTGTATTACACATACATTTTTATGGCTTTAATAGTTTGAAGACTCGCGGATAGGATTTGTTATGGTTATTTTGGAGTTGGAAAAGAGGGGTGTGGCAATACGCCGAGTTTTTATTGTTGTGCAGGCATACTTTATTTGGTTGTTGTTGACTATTGCGCAGGCCTCCACTTGTTAATAGATACTGCAAAAATGTATGTTATGTCGTTAATTTGGGGTTCTAATTTGGAGAAGAAAAGGTAATGAAGAATACATTTAAAAATGGTATAGCGAGCTAATCACTCTGCTAGTAAGCTCTAAATTGCTACTTTGACCCTAACGTGTTAATATTCTTCCTGTAATGGTTGTGTGACATGATTTTCTATAGACTACATACTATATGGAAGGGGTATAATCCATATTGATACTACAAGACCCAGAATTAAGGTATGTTAAGGGAAAACACTATACTTCCTTTCAGCACAATATTTTGTATCCTAAATCGTCAAATATTGTTTTACTACTCTATTACTAGAAATACCTTTCGTGAAATGAATTGATATTTCAGTTGGCGTATTTTTGTGACACCATTATGTTGCTATTCCACTCGTTCGGTTAGATAGGGTATTTGGCGTCTTTATGTCATTTTGTTGATTATCTTGACTATAGGTCCATGTGTACAAATTCTTATTCTTCTTTTGGTGTAGTAACTTAAAAAGATTATGATGAACAATATGAATTTGAAATCAGTCCTCCTTCCTCGCTAATTTATATTTTTGAAAACTTTAAAATAAAACGTCGACCTCCAAAACTCTTAAATGTAAATTGTATGTTTATACTACTAAATTACGGGTTTTTCTGAAATATTTTATTTTACAAACTACTAAGGAAACATATATAGATACTAAGTGAAGAACTTTAAGCTCTTTATGAACATTCTCAAGTTTAAGTTGCCTTTCTAAATCCAAGTTAAGTGCCCCAGTTTAATCTACAATTATATGAGGTTCTACGAGATTATGAGGACAAGAGTACCAACGAGCCATGATTGGAAACATGATTCAGGTAACAAATGCGTTACAAATGCATGACATTACATGTTACGCATTCTACTTCCGAGCTATAATCGGAAGGTATGGGACCTATTGCCTATATTTATACGTATGAGACACAGATGGCCACAAGTTGGCGAATATGATCCCGGTTCGCTACCGGAAGTCACCACCCTTGCTAGCACTTGGTTGGGTATGACATGCATTTGCATCTATATATATATTTATTTACGACATAAGATTATGTGAGCATACCATGCATATTTAATTTGTATAAGGTTTGATGATGGCAGCCATGGTGGCTACCAGAGTTTCTGTTTCAGGTGGTATCTTTATTACCGTTTTTACAGCAACTATTTATCATTCTATTTTCTGCCTTACATACCAATACATTTTTATTCGTACTGACGTCCCATTTCCCGGGGACGCTGCATTTTTGTCTCGTGCGTGTAGGTCCAGGTAGGGATTCTGATTGACCCCTCTGCTAGGATTCGCAGTTCAGTTGTGAGTTGGTAAGCTCCACCTCTTCCTAGAGCTTTCATAGGATGCTACTTTTATTGTACATTTTGGGTATAATAGGGGCCTTGTCCCGAGCTGTGCTTATGTCACTCTTAGAGGCTATTGTGGACACGATATTTTAGGCTTCTTTCTGCAGCTTCTAGTCTCCAGCCCCTTAGGCTTGGCATGTATATATATGTATGTACGTATGAATATCTTCATTTACCGCCTTGTCGGTTAGCTAGTACTTTATTATCTTTGGGTTGTCTACTTTCGTCTATATGACTTGCCGATATTCAGGTGATGACCTTAAGGGTCCAGTCGTAGTATTTTAGATGTTATGCTTCCTAACCTTCTAGGTTCATAGTTGAGTCGGTATGTTTCTGTGGCTAACCCGATCGCATAAGGTGTCGAGTGCCAATCACACCTCCCCTAATTTGCGGCGTGACATATATATATATTTGCATTAATTGAAAGATATATCTCACAAAAATTAGTTATTAAATAAATAATTAAAATTAAACTAAAACACACGTCAATTGGCGTTATTAGAAATCATATGAACTTTTCTTCATCGAAAATACTGAAATATTAAGAAATAATAAATTAGTAAAACAAAAGGCAATGTTTACATAACTATTTTAAAGCAAACCTACTCACAATCTAAATCACATAAGTAGCATTGATAAATAAAGTAATTCTTTTGTCTTGAGCATCAAAAAACAAATCGTGATAATTCTCTACCTCTTGAGAAGTTTAATAATTTTGAAGAAAGATATTCAGAAACATATATCTACATCACAAGAGAAATTGTTAACAAAAATAAATGAATTTAGGCTACAATAAAATTTAAACTAATACAAACTTCCACTGGCTTTATTACAAGCCATATGAACATTTCTTTGTCGAAAATACTGAAATATGAAGAAATAGTAAATCAGTAAAACAAAAGGACAGTGTTTCTATAGTAATAACTATTTTGAAGCACACTTCCTAACAATCTAACTCACATAAGTAGCATTGATAAATAAAGTCATTCTTTTGTCTCTGGCATCAGAAAAACAAATCGTGACAATTCTCTAACTCTTGAGAAATTTAATAATTTTAAAAAAAGATATTCAGAACAATATATTTGTTGACACCCAATTTTGACCGGCCTATAACCCTTTCGGAAATGCTATTCAATTAAATATGTATTTTAAAAACATATTTCGGGTTTAAAATGTTAATCTATTTTGTCTAAAATTTATATATTTTAGTATGCATAATTTAAAAAGATTATTGTAATTAATATTTAATTATTATTTTTTATAAAATAATTATATTTATCGATAGTTAAACTCAAAATAATTACTTTACTTATTTATTTAACGATTTTGAAAATTTAAGCTGTATTTAATTTATATGAAAATATGTAAAATTTTATTAATTGGATAGAATTTTCCTAATTTCCTTTAAATCATCTAAATCTTAACCTATTCTATCCCAATCTATTTAATTCATAGCATATTCTAGTCAATTTCATTTCAATTTTAGCCATTCAAATTGTCACGATCCAACCCAGATCGTCGTGATTGGCACCCACACTAACCCTCCGGTGGGAGAACCATTACTACCGCTCAACTAAGAAACTTAACGATAAACCAAACATTTAAAGATACAGAAGCATGTTTAAATGTCTAAAGAAAAATGGAGTTCCCATAAACTTCGAAAGTTAAACAAAACAACTACCAAAACATGTGCGTAAAACAACTCCTAGAACGTGAAAGTCAATGTACCAAAACTCTACTAACGACAAGCCTAAGAACAAGGAGTACAACCCCAACCAAACAAAAAAATATCTAAAGTACTGGTCTATGTCCAGAGAAAATGGACTAACCAAAAGAGAACTCATGGCAGCCTGAAAAAACTGACTCACCCTTGAATTCGGTCTCGATCAGTTATCTCCTAGCTGAGGTCGATCAGTAACCGCCTGAAGATCCCCTGTATTGAACAAAGAACGAGCAAGTGCAGTATCTGTACACAACTACAATGTACTGGTAGGATAACACAGCTACTGCAATAAGTGAAGCATAGGCAAGCAATCACAAAAAAGTATACACACATAAACAGAATACACAAATCAATTATCAACGACAATTAGACATGCATATATAATCACAGTGGTCCTCTCATGGAACCCATACCAAACTGTTAGTGTGTCGGAATGTGACACCCGATCCAATATACATGTATCGGAATGTGACACCCGATCCAATATATGTGTCGGAACGTGACACCCGATCCAATATATGTGTTGGAACGTGACACCCGATCCAATATATGTGTCGGAACGTGACACCCGATCCAGTCAGCACAACCACAATCACAAGTCACACCCATAATGAACAATGTTTGTAGTCATACAATTAAGTAATGGGTTCATGGAATATACTCATGTGCATTAGATTCGGTTTACATTCCTTATTCTCATACACACATGCATACAACGAAGCAGTTAACCGGCATATATCACACAAACAGGAAATCAAACCATAACCTACCTCCAAATCAAGCTTAAATCCTCCTAAGACACTTGAGCCTTCCCCTTCCGGATTCTTTCCGCTTGTTCTAGGTCTACAAACGAGTAATTTAACGCAAGAATCAACAATTAAGATCTAATATATTCAGATTATAACAAACCCAATAACCCATGACCAAACCCATGATCCTAATGTGCATCTAGACCTTTTTCCACCATTAACTTCAGGCCAAAACCCTCCACCAGTGATAATTACCCAAGAATCTAAGTTTTACGGATCGAAAAATGGATTAGGGGAGTAAAATCCTAACCTTTAGCACCAAAAGTCATGGAAAACTTTCAAGAAATCGTCAGGGATCGTCTCCTAACTCTTAAGAATGAAGTTTGCAGAAAAATAATGAAATTGGGGTCCTCAGCTTCCATACATCAAGATCAAGAATTGAAATCGGTTTCTCCTCATACAGGTCCTTGTCTAACAAAACTGAGTCCCATTTTATGATGTAATTCCGTCCCTATGATACTTCGTCAACATGGATACATGAAACACTGGATGAACTCCAGATAGCTAGGGTTTAAGGCCAATTTATAAGCCACTGGCCCTACACAGTCAAGAATCTCAAATGGACCAATGTAACGAGGACTAAGTTTGCCCTTCTTACCGAAGCTCATCACCCCATTTATGGGTGACACTTTTAAGAGAGCTTGTTCACCAGCCTGAAATGTCATGTCCCTTACCTTATGGTCCCCATACTTTTTCTGTCGACTCTGGGTTGCTAGAAGTTTAGCTTGAATGCTTCTTACCTTATCGTGGGCATATTTCACCAAATCAACCCCCAAAGGTTTCACATCTCCAGCCTCAAACCACTCTATGGGTGATTTGCATTTTACCCAAAAAGTTCCTCGAACGGTGCCATGTCAATGTTGGAGTGGTAACTGTTATTATAGGAGAACTCACACAAAGGTAGGAACTTATCCAAATGCCCTCCAAAGTCGATCACACATGCCCTCAACATATCCTCCAACACTTGAATCGTTCTTTCTGACTGCTTGTCCGTCTGTGGATGGAAAGCTGTACTAAAAGCAAGTTGAGTGCCCAACTCCTCATGCAATATTTTCCAAAACTGGGATGTGAATTGTGTACCACGGTCTGAGATCATAGAAAGGGGAACCCCGTGCAGCCTCACTATCTCTTTCACATAAACCTTAGCCAACTTCTGAGAATTATAGTCTACTCTGACTAGAATAAAGTGGGTTGACTTAGTCAATCTATCAACCACTACCCAAATGGAATGAAGCTTCCCCAAGGTATAGTGGAGAACAACCACAAAATCCATACCTATCATTTTCCACTTCCATTACGGAATTGGCATTCGCTGAAGCAAACCTGTCGGCCTTTGGTGCTCATACATTACCTGCTGACAGTTTTGGCACTTAGCCACAAACTCAACTATGTCTTTTTTCATGCCAGGCCACCAATAAAGTCGCTTCAAATCTTGGTACATCTTGGTTACACCCGGATGAATGCAATACCACAAACTGTGGGATTCTGTCAACATTTCCTAAATGAAGCCATCCACTCGGTGAATAGAAATTCTCCCTTTAGAACTAAGCACACCTCCCGCATCAAGAAACACATCTGGTTCCTTACCAGACACTGTCTTCTTTCTAAATTCATTCAAATTCTCATCCTCAAACTATTTGACCTTGATCTCCTCAATGAACATGGGTCTAACCTCAATGCTAGTTAACACCCCACCTTTCTCTAAGATATCCAACTGCATGAACTTAGACTCCAAGGTTTGAATCTCCTTGGACAAAGATCGCTTAGATACACCCAAACAAGCTAGACAACCCATACTTACCGCCTTTCGGCTCAAAGCGTCTGCCACAACGTTAGACTTACTAGGATGATATATGATAGTGACAACATAATCCTTAAGTAACTCCATCCACCTTCGATGTCTCAGATTTAGTTCCTTTTGAGTGGATACATGTTGTAGACTACGATGGTCAGTAAACACCTCACATTTGACACCATAAAGGTAATGCCGCCAGATCTTAAGAGAAAACACTACCGCTACCAACTCCAAATCATGTGTCGGGTAATTTCTCTCATGCACTTTTAGCTGCCGCGATGCATAAGCTATAACATTCTTGGCCTGCATCAACACATCACCCAAACCTGAATCTGAAGCATCACAATAAACAATGAAATCCTTACCTTCCACCAAAAGTACCAGGATAAGTGTTGAGGTCAGAAGGGTCTTAAGCATTTGGGAACTCTCCTCACACTTGTCGGTCCACTCGAAAGGCACCTCCTTTGTGGTTAGCCTTGTCAGATGTGTGGCAATAGAAGCAAAGTTTTTCACAAGCCGACGATAGTAGCTAGCGAGCCCTAAAAACTCCTAACTTCAGTCGCAGAGCTAGGCCGGACCCAATTCTTAACCGCTTCAATCTTTTGGGGATCTACTATTATCCCTTCCCTTGAAACTACTTGCCCCAAAAGGCAACTGAAGTCAATTAGAACTCACACTGGGAAAGTTTTACATATAAATTTTGTCTCCTGAGGACACCCAAAACTATACGAAGATGGTCGACATGATCTTCCTCACTTTTCGAATAAACCAAAATGTCATCAATAATGACAATAACAAAAGAATCCAATAATGGTTTAAACACGCCATTCGTCAAAATCATGAAGGTTGCAGGTGCATTGGTCAATGCAAACAACATCACTAAAAACTCATAGTGCCCATAGCGGGTCCTGAATGCCATTTTGGGTACTTCCTCATGCCTAATCTTTAACTGATGGTAACCATACCTTAGATCAATCTTAGAGATTACTGACGCACCTTGCAACTGGTCAAAGAGATCATCAATCTGAGGCAATAGATACTTATTTCGAATGGTGACCCGAATCAACTACTGGTAGTCTATGGAAATCCTCATACTACCATCTTTTTTCTTAACAAACAAGATATGAGCATGCCACGGGGAAGCACTAGGACGGATAAAACCTTTATCAAGAAGCTCCCGTATTTGAGCCTTAAGCTCTCTCAATTCTACCAAATCCATGCGATAAGGAGGGATGGAAATGGGGCGAGTATCTGGTTCCAAATCAATGCAGAAATTTGTATCTCTATCCGGAGGCATACCAGGCAAATCGGTAAGAAACACTTCCTTAAATTCAGACACAACAGGAATAGACTCAATAGAGGGAGACTCAGTATCAACATCCCGAATATGAGCCAAATATGTGAAACATCCCTGCCCCACAAGTTTATGCCACGACCCAAATTCATAAGTCGTGGCACCTATGTTCCCCACTGATAGGTAAGCCAACCCAATAATTTTACCAATTTAACTAAGTACTAATGTAAAAAGGTAAACAGCAAGTAGAATATCTCTAACACTAACTCCTTCATAAATACGAAATGCAGAAAGCTAAAATACCACCCAAGAATTGGTGTCATAAGTACAAGAGCTTCTAAATATGGTGCAAGTCTGAAACTAAAATGACAAATCCAAACATAAGGGATATCATGTCTAAATACTAAAACAACAGAATAAATAAAATATAGAGGGAGGTGTGGGCCACAGAATAGCCAAACAGCTCACCACAACTCCAAGATACTCCAAGATCGGACTCAAAAAGCTCCACGAGATGTTCTCATATTCAGAATCAAATCTACACCAGAAAGAGTGCAATAAGTGTAGTATGAGTACGAAACCACGTCTACCCAGTATATATCATAAACCGACAACGAAGAAGTAGTGACAGGAGTTTATATAAGAAAACATGTCCTTTACTTATACAAGTCTATGTTATACTTACCAGTCAAGTTTCATCAAATAGAGGTAATCAAATATCACGTACTGTCCAATCACCAATAAAACACACAATCAACAAGAATGAAGGATGTCATGAAATGCAATGCAGTATGACACCCTGAAATGATATGTCTCAGATACCAAGTACTATCTCAACTATATATACATGATACTCCTCGGAAATACATCGAGAGTTCATGATCCATGGGGGACTCGCGAGATCCATATACCGACACAGACGATCTCCACGTGTCTGTGAGAATGATCTCAACGCACTATCATAAAATCAAACAATTTCCGCACAGACGATCTCCACCTGCCCAAATTATAATCTTAACATCTCACCATCCCCAACATGGATGATCTCCATGTGCCCAACTTATACTCAATCTCATGTCATTGCATGTGCACAATATGATTTCAATAAAAGGGGATGATGATGCATCTCAATCAATAAAATATCAACATAATATATAACCACCTCAACTATTACAAATATACGGGTTTAATAAAGTAACACAATTACACAAAAGAATTCAAGTCAATAATACATCAGCTAATGCTCATATGCTTTGTCATTCTCGGATTACAATCTACATTCTATAGTAATAAACTTTCCCTCTATAACACCGGTACTAGTACCGATGCCCGTCACACCATTGGTACAAGACCCCCATCTTTTGCCCTTCCTCATTATCTATTCCAGTTTTAAACTGTAAGTAGAAAATATCCCTCAACGAAGTCTAAAAGTCTTAACATACCTTGAATGCCGAACATGTGTCACAAATCCTCAAGATTTCGCCTTTCCCTTTCGTAAAGTTTCAGAATATTCCCAATCTATCAAATATGTAATATTTGTAAACAAGCAAGTCCATAGACACCTATATTACTATATGTTTATCCTCTACCTAAAACTTATTCAATATATAATAAATTTCCTAAATCTCAAGTCTAGGGTTAAGCCTCAATTTCATCAACTTATTAATGTTCCTATGGTACAGTACACCCAATACTTCTTCTCGAGACAACAACCAATCTTAAAAGAGTGGAGAAATGATATTTAATTTCCTATTGAAGGAAATCTCTACCTACGAATTAGCAGGAAAACTATATCAGTTTTTTGTTCTAAACATTTAAACTTAGCAGAACATTTATACATTAACATTGCCACACCCTCTCCAATCATTACACCAACTTTTAATTAATCATCACCATATAATGGCTACAACCTAATTGCCTTAGTTTTCCAATCCCACTATGTTACTCCTCTTCTCTTTTTATTTTATTTTTTAAAAGAAATTCTCCATCCAATTTTATAATATTAACAAAATAGACCATAGAATTAATCTACAGAAATCTAATTTTTAAGTCCAAAACAAAACTTATGTTATTTCCCTTTCTAGTTAACAATACACTACACTACTAGTAACAACTCTCTATTAGAAATCATCATTACATGTAACAAAAGACTAAAAACTTTCAAGACCCTTAATTAATCTAAAAAAGCAAGAAGCCATTGATTAAATCAAAAATCAATTCTCTTATCCAACCAAATTTTGATAATCCCAGTAAGATGTCAATACATTAGAAATTTATGATTAAGAATTATTCCTATGTTTACCTGATCAAACTGATGTTCGATAGTTTCCTCTGGCAACCGCAAGGTAAGTTCTGCTTCTCACTTTATTTTTCGTTTCTAGGTTAATTAGGTACTTAAAATTATAAAACCCACTAACTTATTTTTAATAAATATGGGGCAAGTGGTATAAGGTATTAAAAATTTACAAACCTGGCCCATTAACTACCAACTAATTTACTTTATTTAATAAATACCCGCTAATTAAATAATTGTAGTTATCGAAAAGTCCTAGTTCTCAAAAAGACCTAGCGGGTCGTTATAGTTTCCTAGCCCAAATGAAAGATATGGCCTTAGTTGGCTTAGGCTTGTACACCCCTTCCCACTCTAACTTTTCCCTAGCCAGGATCTCTAAAGTCACAGACTTAGTATTACAATTAAGCACAACATAATAGGGGGATAACCAAGTCATGCCAAAGATTATATCAAAGTCAGTCATATCCAGAATAACCAAATCAACCCAAGTCTGAAAACCAATAAACAAATCAGGACAAGCACGATATACATAGGTGACTATGACAAACTCTGCAACTGGGTTAGAAACATGGATGGGGGCATCAAGTACATCACAAACCGCATCAAATCCCAAGGCCAACTAACTGAGCCATAGGAATAAGTAGAATCAGGATCAAACAAAACATTAGCCATCCGGTCATAGACAAGAATAGTACATGTGATCACTGCATCAGAAGACTCTGCCTCGCTCTTCCCCAGAAAGGCATAACACTGAGCACTGTCCTGTTGACGAACAACCTCTTTGCCTAGTTGCACTGCTCCTCTGCATGCATTACCATTTCCCCAGCTTCCACGACCTCGTTGATTCCCTCTTCGACCACCTTGTGGACGTTCTCTGCCATTAATACTATTGCCTGCGGGTACCACTTCTCTAGTCTGTTGTTGCGTGGATTAAACATGCATGGGTGGGTATAATCTCTCCTCATATGTCCAGGCTCTCCACAATTATAACAAGTGGGGTCAAAAGATGGCCTGCTACCTGCCAAAGGTGCGTTTCCCTAGCTATCCTGAATAAAATTATGTTGTGGAGTTCTCGAGTAACTACTTGTAGAAGCGGGCAAGGCTGACTGAATTGGTCGGGCTGCAAGTGTCGGCCTACCTGAACCTCTGGAGTAGGAACCATGGAAGTTACCTTTGCTATTGGTCTTCTTAGCTAAAATCCTGACCTGTCCATCACGTCTAACTCCTTCCACTTTCTTCACAAAATCGGTCACCTTATTAAAACATTTCCGTGAAGAGGTTATGTAAACAGACAATACATGTAGTTCAGGGTTCAGTCCATTGATGAATAGACGAATCCTCTCCTCGTCAGTAGTCACCAATTATATAGCATATCTAGACAAAGCATGGAATTTAGCCTCATAACATACCACCCTGCTCCAAAGCCATGAACTTGTCCTTCTTGTGATCCCTCAAAGTCCGGGGCTCATACTTTCCCAGAAACAAAGCATGAAATTGCGTCCAAGAGAGTGGAGGCAAAACTAACAATCTGCATTCCACATAGTCCCTACACCACTGCTTAGTCTCACCTTGAAGCTGGAAGGTCATGAACTCTACTCCATGATGATGTTCAATACCCAATTTATGAAGCCTCTCATAACAAACCAAAATGAACTCATAGGCGTCCTCACTCTCAGAACCATGGAACACAGGTGACTTCAACTTCAAAAACTTAGTCAACATCTCATGTTCATTACCAGTCATCACGGGCCCCAACAAGGGATGGAAGAAGGCACTAGTGCCTAATGCTCCATCTTCCCTAGGAGTAGTAGCAATAACGGGCGGTTGATCAGAGGTTGAGCAGCTTTCACTGTGGGAAGGACTCGAGGGCTGACGAACCCCTTTAGGAGAGACATGAATAGCTGAGCTAACATTAGGTCTAACGGAGGAACGCCGGTATTTCTAGCTGGTGCATCCTCTTCCTATCCAACATCCCTCTCGTCCTCAATCTCCACATTCTCTTCTACCTCTTTTTGAGGTGTAGGAGGGGCCTCTTCCTTTGGATCATTCTCAGAAGGGGCTCCACCCCTGGCGAGTTCCACTCTTCCTCTACCTCTACATCAACCACGACCTTTGGCTGTGAACTCCTCTTTTGGCTCATTGGCAGGAGCTACGGTCCCGACACCATTGAATCGTGTGTTAACCATTTGCGGACAGAAGAGCGAAGGAGATTAGATACCAATTTGGATCACCATATACCAATTGGAATCACGTCATAGCACGAAAGGAGACAAATAAAGACAGAGAGATTTCCCAAAGTCCTATAGCCTCTCGAAGAAAAGTACAGACGTCTGTGTACCGTTCCGCAAGACTCTAATACACTCGTTTTGGTACACTTGAGATCAACAAACCTAGGGCTCTGATATCAACTTTGTCATGCCCAGATCGTCGTGATTGGCACCCACACTAACCCTCTGGTGGGAGAACCATTACTACCTCCCAACTAAGCAACTTAACGATAAACCAAATATTTAAAAATATAGAAGCAGGTTTAAATGTCTAAAGAAAAATGGAGTTCCCATAAACTCTGAAAGTTTAACAAAACAACTACCAAAACATTTGCGGAAAACAACTCCTAGAACCTGAAAGTCAATGTACCAAAACTCGACTAATGACAAGTCTAAGAACAAGGGGTGCAACCCTAAAAAACATAAAAAAATCTAAAGCACTAATCTAAGTCCGGAGAAAATACACTAAACAAAAGAGAACTCATGGCATCCTCGAAGAAGTAGTTCACCCTTGAATCAGGGCTCGATCAATTATCTCCTAGCTGAGCTCGATCAGCAACCACCTGAAGATACCCTGTACTAAAAAAAACGAGCAAGTGCAATATTAGTACACAACCACAATGTGCTGGTAGGATCACACGACTACTCCAATAAGTGAAACATAGGCAAGCAATCACTACAAAGTATACACACATATACATAATACACAAATCAATTATCCTTTGAAGGGCAACATACAATTCCCAATATCAATGACAACTAGACATGCATATATAATCACAATGGTCCTCTCATGGAACCCATACAAACTGTTAGTGTGTCCGAAAGTGACACTCGATCCAATATATATTTGTCAGAACGTGACACCCGATCCAATATATGCGTTAGAACGTGACACCCGATCCAATATATGTGTCAGAATGTGACACCCGATCCAAAATATATGTCGGAACGTGACACCTGATCTAATCAACAAAACCACAGTCACAAGACAAATATATTGGATCGGGAATATGAAGAGACTGAAAAACATTGTAACAAAAAATATATGTACTCCTCATCTAACATACATTGGTTACTAGACAAAAATAACAAGAGAATATGTAGTGAGAAACAAAATGAGAACATTGCCAATTTTATGTCCCCCGAATAAAATTAAATGCTCAGCATATTATTTGAGTTAGCGACCAATGAGAGCATCCAGGAAGTGCTAAAAGTTTCAGCGAAAATGTGATCTAGGGTATCTGTGATGTGTAATTGACTAAATCATGCCATCTCTTTTAGGTTTTTCCTTTGCATTGTTTGAATTAGAATAATTTTGTAATTAAGTTAATTGTGGTAAGATTGTCCTATAGTTACTTGACTTTTTAAGGAATTATTACGTGAGGATCTCAATATTTTTGGTACTATTTAGTTGCTTTTATTAGCTTAATCCTTTCTTTTTCAGTCATAACGGCCTAAGGTCATTGAACAGTTGATTCCATTTCCTCCCTTATTTAAATCAAAATTTAGTTTCTTAACTAGATAATTTTAGTAAACTTAGGTATGCTTTCTTTCCTTAATTATAATTTACTATTTTTTCCTTTTGATATGTACAGATTCTTACTTGTTCTTATTATGGTAAGCTTAACTAATTGATTCAATTTCTTCCTATAATTAGATTCTCCTTGTCTAATTAACAAAAGATATATCTTGATTGATTCTTTTACAATATTGCTTTTCCATTAAGTTGGTGATTAACTGATCATCCCTCTTGAGTCTTGACTATATAATAAGAACTTTATCTCATTCTTTTCTCATGATTGATCACTGGAAAAAAATATCCCCTCAAGCTCTTTTTCTCTCCAAAATAAATTATGAAGTCTATCAAGCTCTCCTCCTTTCTATATAATCATTGATAACTGGAAATCCCAAGAGCTATTCTCCTTTCGAGGCAAGCATTGGAATACCATGCATTAGGTTTCTGGATTGAATCTTCTTAACTGGTTAGTTTCCATCGAAGTAATTGCAAATTTCGATATGGTAGTTGGTTTTATTTGTATTATCTATACATGTTGGAAAGCTCGAACGCATTAGGAGTTCTGTGGAAAACATCCAGGTATGTCTCCTTGATCCATATGCGTGTCAACTTATTTTTGAGAATTATTTTGAGAACTATGTGAATCATCTGGACAACTTTAAGGACCCGTTTGGTAGGTGGTATTAAATAGAATAGTCCATGGATTAAAACTTATTCCATCTAATACATTGTTTGGTTACTTTATTTCATTTAATCCATGGATTGCTTATCCACCATATGTGGTCTTATCTTATCCCTAGAAAATGGAGGGATAACTAATCCAAGGTTTAACAAACCCTGGATAAGTCCTCTAAATGACTTAATTATCCCCTTATTTCTTTTCCTAAATTTCGTTTGTAATTTAATTTCCTATTTGTTTATATTGGAGTGGTTATAAATGCTCTATTTAATTCTCCAAATCCGTTTAGTGTAATTTAATGATTTCACTAAAAACAATTCTCCATTTTTTTGATATTTTTTTATTCAAGATAGTTTGTCGATAACCACTTGAACTATTTATTTTTTATAACACCCGAAAAATTAATAGGTGAAACTAGAGCCTTACGTTTGAGTCTTAAAATTTGATGCATGATTTCTATTTGAAAAATAGCCCCAAAATTTGACTAAGTGTAAGTTCAAGAGAGAGTTCAAGAAAGGTGAAACGGCATCACTGCCCATACAAGCACTCTTGAACTTTGCCTTAGCCGTGTGGGAAAAAGTCATTGTTCAAGTGAGGCTTCAAGGCACGTGAAAGCCTTCACTGCCCTTAGAAGCTCTCGTGAACTATGCCTTAGCCATTTTTGGGCAAAGAGGCAAGTTCACTTGAGGGTTCAATGAGCGTGGAAGACACCACTTCCCTTGGAGGCCCCTCGTGAACAAATGCCTTAGGCATTTTTGACATGGAGGCAGTTCAAGGATGGCCCACGAGGCGTGAAGGAATTCACTCCCTGTGTAGTGCCTCAGGTGAAGCCTGCCTTAGTCGTGTGGGCAGTAGGCGTGTTCACGCTAGGGACCGTGGCTTGTGGAAGCTTCCACTGCACGTGGAGCCCCTCGTGGAAAATGCCTTAGCTTCAACAGCCAAAGGCATCAACTCCATGTGAGGGACCACGAAAGGTGGAGCAGTCCACTCCCCGTGAAGCCCCTCTTGGACTTTGCCTTAGTATTTTTAGGCAGTCCACGTGGGGGGTAAAAAGGGGCAATTTTGTAAATTCTAATTTTTAGTCCAATTAAAATGGGTATATTTTATATTATTTTTAAATAAGTATATAAGGTATTTTAAGTCATTAAACACCCAAACTAAATCAATTTCACAAAGACCCAAATCAAAATCAAAAGTTTATCTTCCTCACAATATTTCTCTCTCTAAAAACCCAAGAAGAAGAAGAGTAAAATTGAAGTTTGGGCTGGACGAAATCAAGGGTTTTTCATCAAATTCTTTCAAGTTTCATCATCAAGGTATGGTAGTTTTAATCTATAGGTAGATTCCACCCATAGAGCCCCATCAAAACTTGATTTCAAAACTTACAATTTCCCCCAAAGATAGGGTTTTGTTCGAGTGACTTGGGTTCTCTTTAAAAATGATTTCAATGGTTGAATTATGTTGCGTTATGATTGAATTGATGATTTATGGTTGAGTTATGGTGAAATTCCCCCAAGAAACCATGGATCCCTTATATTGCTAAATTATGATCTTAATGTGGGTGAATTAATTTTAGAAGCATGTAAATGGGTCTTGTATGAATTAATTGAATTGATAGAATTATGTTATTACCCATATCTAATGTAGAAATTATAGATGTTGGGTTTAATGTGATTCTTGATTCTTGAAGGGTAAATTATGAGAATTGTACATGAATATGAGCATTATGCATGTGCTTCAAGATTTATGTTTAGAATGAAGATTCTATGATTATGGTGTAATTGTGGTATTGATGGAAAGGTCATTCTCCCATATACCCTTACACAGTATTATGCATGAATTAATTATGACTATGATGATCTTGTTGTGTTAAATGAAAGGCTATTCTCATGAACACACTATGAATATGATGTGAAAGGTTTACTCACATATTGATTATTCTATGGTTGAAAGACCATTCTCACCTAATGAATATATGAGCTATCATGATACCATGTTGGTTTGAGTACTAGGGCATTCTTTCATGAACATGAATTTAAGTAAAGACTTAATATGAAATTAAAGGGAATTATACTTAGCACCGAGTGAATATGAAATGAAAGTTTTACGCCAGTTAGTCGGCTTCCTAATGGGTTCCTTCACGCCAGTTAGTATGGGTTCCCAAGATAGTTATCTCATGAGATGGAAACCTTTTACGTCAGTTAGTCCGAGTTTCTAGTAGCAATCTCCTTATCCCGTAACTATGTGCCCACATAGGTCTTTAGCTAGTGGATCCACCTAGAAGCTAATACATGAGTTCTACCTTAGGCAAGTAGGACACCTCTTTGCAGTGTGGGGGCATGACACCAGATTCCATGTAGCTCACATGGTCCATGTCGGTTAAGGCTATATTTCCCTACATGACAAGAACATAAACATGAACTATGACTTATGACTTCTTAAGAAGTTCTACTTAGTGTGAATGGGGGTATGGAACTTCATTCATGCATTGCACAAGTAGGTTTTAAGAGTAGTTGTGGTGTGATTTTCTTATGCTATGAAGACTTATGAATTATGCATGTATGATATATATTGTTGCTAATAGTGACTTTACTTGCTACAAGTTATGAACATGAATGTTTCCTTGTCTATGAGTATTGGATATGGATGAGGTCAAGGTATGATATGCATGATTAGTGAAACGACCCCAAAAATGCCAGAAAATGTGCTTCGGAAACACCTATAATTGTAATTTCCATATACCTCAAAATCCGTGCATGATTTCGGAAATTCGACTTCATATTCTTATTCAGGGGGTCAAATTGAGTGGGAGATTGGTCTAACCCGAATTTTAGAGCAACCGTATCAAAATTCGAAAATTGCAAAAAATGCGATTTTCAGGGTCAACTTTAAAGGGGTATATCTCTTAGAACACAAGGAACAAGAAGGGCCGTAACCTATTAAATTAAACCTCTATGAGTTAGCTTTCTAATGCACTTGGTTTCACCTCATTCCGAGTTAGGATGAGGGAGTTATGACCATTTTCGTAAAACCTGCCAAAGCAGAATTGCAAATTCCAGTAGCTAAAGTTACTGTAGCGG
>JAJOOS010011182.1:0-32871 GCA_029582725.1 Solanum chiquidenum | reverse complement strand
AATTAATTATTATGTTATGTATTGTATTTTATCTTGTATTTAAATTATTATGTTATGTATTGTATTTTATCTTGTATTTAAATTATTATGTTATGTATTGTATTTTATCTTGTATTTAAATTATTATGTTATGTATTATATTGTATTGTTATCTTGTATTTAAATTATTGTGTTATGTATTGTATTGTTATCTTGTATTTAAATTATCATTTCATGTATTGTATTTTAAATTAAATTTTTTCATCTTGCCATTTTAATTTTGCGTATTCTTTATAATGAAAATTAATTATAAAATAAAAAATTATTATTCACGAAAATTAGAAAAAAAAATACTATTAATTTGAAATTAAAATAGTATATATTAAATAATATTTTTTAAAAATATTATATTACATATAAAAAAGAATTATGAATATTAGATATTTAATTAATGGAATTATATGTAAAATAATATGTTAATTAGAAAGTAATAGAAATAATAATAAAATAATGAAAAAGTGAAATAGAGAGTGTGAATAGTAGTTCTCCAATTTGGAGAACTACTATTCAACTCTCTAAATTTAAAGAATAGAGGGTGATTTGGAGGTGGGTTGGAGTGCTCCTTCTCTATTTTACTCTCCAAATATAGAGAATGAAGAGTAAAATAGAGGTGAGTTGGAGATGGTCTAACTCTTTCACTCTATATTTTTCTTGTGTATTGTGTGTTTCAAACCAAATGAAGACCATCACTATTTATAGTTGGGGATGTCTTCCTAGCAATGAATAGGAAGATAATGTGATAGTAAATAGTAAAGATAAATGATATTAGGAGTTACATAAGTTGCAAGGTATAATGGAGGAAGAATGAATGGCAAAGGCAACCAACGGCTGAGAGTGCTACCAAGAAATGTTGTAACATAACAAACAATAACTCCAAATGGAGTAATGCAGCAAATAAGTGCCACCAGCGGTCAATGTCAGAAACGTCAAGTAATGGGCAATTAAGCCTCAAAACATTGATTCCAAAATACAATCAAAGTGGCCACTAACATTTTGACAGGAATAGCTCCAAGAGGAATGGGAAATATGCACCTTAACCCACTCATTATAATATTAATTAAGAGAGTCTATCAGTTGAAGGAAGATTACTATGCATAATGAAGGTGTGTTTTGCATTGAACCTCCACTTAGTGAAACAACAATTTTTACTTCAGAGTCGTAGTGGTCTCAGACTTGAATATAATTATAAGTGCTTAAGGGAAATAAAATATCGTTGTCCACACACAATAATCAAAGTGTTGACATGAGCTTTAACAGCCAGCACGTTATGACCTTGTGCTATCCCGATTTCATTAGTGCTTTTGAGAATAAGCTAAATTCTCATAAGAAGCGACCTACTCCCACACATCACATAGGTGAAATCTGTCGAGAGTGCTCCTGTAAGCTTAACACTCCACCCATACGATCTACAGATATTCATTAAGAGTTTTATCAACTCAACCTTCACAAACTACAGGAAACAATACACTCACATCATAGGGAGGGGATAAAAAGATAGTGCATTTTTCACAACAAGTCATCATATAATTAATTTTTCCCTTTGAACTTGGTTATAGGATCTCTAGTCCCCAGGTTGAGTTTCCTCATATACGACTCAAGGATTTGCAGGCTTCAATCCCATCCCCCTCGATGTGCTCCAGACCTTTTCTCTCGTTAAGGCCTTAGAAAGAGGATGTACAAGATTATCACAAGATTTGACATAATCAACATTAATGGTACCATTTGTCAAATATGATCTTACATTATTGTGTTTCCTCCTTATAGGTTTGGATTTACCGTTGTAATAACAGTTTTGAACTCTAACAATCGCAACAGTGCTATCACAATGAATTAAAATAGGAGGAATTGGTTTTTCAAAATAAGAAATTTGAAACAATAAATCTCTTAATCAATTCGCTTCCTCACTAGCTGAAGCTAAAACAATTAGTTCAGCCTTTATGGTAGAGTTAGCAATTATAGTTTGCTTTCTTTATCTCCAACAAATAGCACCACCACCCAAAGTAAAGACATCATCAGTGGTAGAACATGAATCACCTGATAAAGTGTTCCAATCTGCATCACAAAATCCATCAAGTACATCAGGATATTTTTTATAGAACAAACCACAATTTTTCGTTCCAATTAAATATCTGATAACTTTTGTTACAGCATGACAATGTTCATTACCTGGCTAGTACTCCTATTGCATATGCATTATCAGACCTAGTGCAATCAGTCACATATCTCAAACTTTCGATTATGCTAGCATATTCCTTTTGATTTATCACATCATTTTCACTTTCAACAGGAAATAAGTGAACACTTGAATCAAAAGGAATAGCAATATGCTTGCAATCAAGAAAGTTATATTTTTTCAAATTTTTCTCAACATAATGTGACTAGTCAAGGAAAATTCCATCACATGTTCTTGTTATTTTTATTCCAATAATAAAATTTGCCTCCACCAAAATCTTTCATATCAAAATGACTTCTAAAAATATTCTTAGCTTCATCAATATTGTTATTACAATATTGTTTTTAAAATTATAACTTATATTATAGTATTTTTCAAATGTGTAAACTTATTTTGAAAAAAAATAAAGATTTAATGTCAAAATTTAAAAGTTTAAATATCATGAAGTGAAAAGTATCATATAAATTGAGATATTAAAAATACTATGTCACAAAAGGGTGACAGTGATTACTTAGATTTGTTTTGCAGAATGTTGCACTGGTTGAGACTGTAATTTATTTAACTTTGATGGTGTTAAATAGAGCTGTCAAAATGGGTTTGGTCCGCTAGGCCGGTCCAACCTAACCCTTGAATTAAATGGGGTTGGGCTCAATTTTTTCAGCCCATTTAGGAACTAAGCTTTTTAGCACTGCCTCATTTGGCCTCGTTGGCCCGCGGACAGTGAATTTTAAAAATATTTATTATATATATTTTAAGTAGTGTTTTTACTTGTTAAGATTTTGTCAATAAATATTTTCAAAATATCAATATAAATCAAGACTATATTTTTTAAATATCTTACATATAGGGTCAGTAGCCCACTAAATTTTCTTATTAGCCCAAGTTCATTACTCCATTATAACTATAAATCTTTGACCTCTTTTACTTTTATTTTTATTCCTAATTTTTCACTTCTCCTTTATTGTCTTGTTTATGAAAATAATGATCATGTAATGTTTGTTTTTCTCGGATGAATCTTATGAATGTTGTATCTTGGCTATTATGTATTTGTTTTATAAATATTCACTGAATTATGTGTAATTCATGAATGAATTTATGTATGTATTGACGTCGTGTCCATCAGACATCAATGTTTGTATCCTTTCTAAGAGGAAAATGTTGTCCATTTTTTTGTTAAAGGGCCAACCCGTCCCAACCTGTAGCCTGCTTAGGGCTGGGTTGGGTTGCTATTTTATCGGCGCTTTAATTAAAATGATCAGTCCGTCCCAACCTATTTAACTCTCTAGCCCGTTAGGGTTAGGTTGGGCCAGCCCATTTTGACAGTTCTAGTGTTAAACATCAATAAAGTAGAAATTGACATCAATGAAAAGCAATACAATAATTTTTTAAAAATTAATATTATTTTACTTAGTTTTGATTTGTTAAGAAAACCCGAAGAAATACCAGTACCATTCGTAAAAAAGTTTAACCAAAATATATTACAAATTTTTTCAAAATATATATAAAAAAATTACTATTAATTTAACCATTTTTAAGACTATTTTTAATTAATTAAATCTAAAGTACTCATTCTAGGAAAGTGAATTTTTTTATTATGAAATAGAGAGTAGTTGAATTCAAAAGTGAAAACTTAAGCTCTTGCTTGGTCATAATTTTGAATTTGAAATATAAATATTTAAATTTGAAAGTAATTTTTAAAATTTGAAGTTGTATTTGAATAAACTTTTTTAAAGTTTTGTGAATGAAAGTTTCAAAAATTTGAAAACTTGTCCGAATTAATTTTTAAAACCTAGTATTTTTGTGAAGATCAATTTCTAAAATTTAATTCAAAATTTATGACTAATATCTAGCTAAATAATTGATTAAACGGAAAAGACGAGTCCTTTTCTTGTCATTGATCAATCAACTCCGCCTTGCAATAATGATGTGCGTTTTTTGTTTTATTTTGAAGTCCAATAATGATGAAATTTAAATTTTGATAATATAGTTCAAATCACCTTCATCCCAAACTCGAGTTAATATCTTAAAAGATACTAAAAAAATGAGAAATTATCTAAAAAAAATCATTAAATTTTGTTTTATATCAATAAAATCATTTAATTTAAGATTTTTATCTTAAAAAATCACTCAATTACATTTATCAATAAAATAAATTTTAAATGACAAATTAAATTATTTTTATATCATGTAATCATGGACTCTACTCATAAAAAAAAGAGAAAGTTATGTAGCTAAGCAAACTTATACTATTTCATTATTTACTATAGCTAATTGTGGGGAGTACAAGATTATCATCATCATGACTAGTTGTGGGTACTTGAAACCAACATCAAACTCAAAATATTAATCGACTTCATCTTTGTTTGTGTGTTTTGCTTTCTATGAGTCTATGTCCATTTTATAGAACTGCTAAGGGCATTTTTGACAAACAAAAAGTAATACCTACTACCGCCTTAGACACCACAAATAAGTTTTATTCATTTTAAATACCTAATATCAAGCTTTAATATTAAGTCACTCTAACTTTGTCTATATGTCTTACTTTGAATTAATAAAAGTTATCTATATTTTTTATCAAGGTGTGTCACCGCATCCTTAAGTTTCTTTTACAGTCTCAAAAAGATGTGTAACCACATTCTTAATTGAAACAAATATTTTTAACAGTCCTAAAACTCATATAGTCATTAAAAAATTAATATTTTGTCCCTTATAAATAAAATAAAATAAATCTAAATGTTGAGAATACAATATATAATTCTGACATCATTTCTATATCCTTTTATTTTATGTTATTAATAATAATTTCTTTAAATTTTTTAGCCTAACTATATCTACTTTATCATTCATATCTAAATCAAGACAAGAGTAATGTCATGACTCGTTCATTTTTAAGAGGTCACAACTAGCGAATACAAATAAATAAAATAAAAAGTAATCATTGTTAATGCTAGGGATAAGGGTCTGAAAAATACCCCAACTTTGATCGAATTTGTTGTTGCGATACTAAACTTTCATGAGGACTTATTACCTCCCTAGACTATTTAATACCGTATTTTAAACATATATATTTGCCCACATGGACATAAAAAATAATGCAAAATTATAAATAGTAATGTGTCTAAATCTCATTTTGTAGGAGGGTCCTGCTACTCTAATTCTCATGGTTTAGGAGGGTCCTGCTACTCTAAATCTCATTGTTTAGGAGGGTCCTGCTACTCTAATTCCCATTGTTTAGGAGAGTCCTGCTACACTAATTCTCATTGTTTAGGAGGGTCCTGCTACTCTAAATCTCATTCTTTAGGAGGGTCCCGCTACACTAATTCCCATTATTTATGAGGGTCTTGCTACTCTAATTCTCATTGTTTCCACTAATTTCCATTGTTTAGAAGGGTCCTGCTACACTAAATTCCATTGTTTAGGAGGGTCCTTCTACTCTAATTCTCATGTTTATGAGAGTCCTGCTACTCTAATTCCCATTATGTATGAGGGTCCTTCTAATCTAAATTTTATTATGTAGGAGGGTCCTGCTAATCTAAATCTCATTATGTAGGAGGGTCCTGCTAATCCCATTATGTAGGAGGGTCCTGCTAGTCCCATTATCCAGGAGGGTCCTGTTAATCCCATTATCCATGAGGGTCCTACTAGTCTCATGTTTAGGAGGGTCCTACTACACTAAATCTCATTACTTAGAAAGATCTTGCTTAACAGAATCATCAAATAAAATCACCACAACATTATTTTTTGCCCCAGTTTACACCGAAAAAATATCATCTAGCTATGAGCATAAATGAGAAATACTAATGCAAGACATTAATGCAATTAGGGTGTTTGTTCCCTTAGGTCAAAATGCAACTAGAATGTTTATTCTTTAGGAAGGAAAGATGATGCATCTAGGGTGTTTATTCTCTAAGGTCAAAATGCAAATATGATCTTTGTTCCCTAATAATAAAAGTGATTTTTTTTTTACAATAAAAACATGCCTCGTTTTTAAATTGAGGAACTTTGAAACTCATTTTAATTTATCATTTTTTTTTTTTTAAATGATCTAATTTTATTTCTTCAAGGATATAAAATTTTATTATGTGAAATCGAGCCCAATTGTAAGACTGCCTACGTATCTTGTATAGCAAGAATCAGGTCAAACATAATTCATATAAATAAAAAATTATTATTCATTTTCTTGATTCTTTCTGCAAAAGACATCTTTTTGAGAAACGAATCAGTTCATGGTTGTCTATGTTTTTTACTTTAGTTGGTACCAACAATTAGTATTATGCATATGAATCACATTCAACTACTTTCAGGCAAATTTGAGGTCAACTTTTAGTGATTCTTATAGTTTCAAACGATATCTCAAACATTCTTAAGTATTGACAAAACCAGTTCATCTTGAATAAATTAAGAGACTAGAATTATTCATATCCTCATGTTTCAAGTGCCCTTACAACAAATAAAGTCCCTTTTCATATACTATAGAATAATTTTGATCGTAGGACATTTTCGAAAGTCACTTACACTCAGAAAAATATTCAATGCATTAGATTGAGATACCATATGCTTCGCCCTTATGTAAGTATCCACTAATGTGAGAACACAAAAAATGAGATCAAATAAGACTCGTCATTGGTGTGTAATGTAGACTTAGAGGAATGTTGGATATTTCATTTGGGATACAGTGACTATTTCCTCCTTAAAATTTGCACAATGCTCTCAATATTTTTTATTTTGGCATTTGACCTTTGTTTTCTTGAAAACTTCTCCTCATTTATTTTTTCTTAATTTTTTCTCATTTTCTCTCCTTTTTGTTGGAGATTTTTTCACTTTTCCATTCTATCTTTTCTTTGTCATTTTTTTTAACTTTCACACATTTGACATTTTCACTTTGTTATCCAACTTAGATTTTGGTGCTGCATAGATAATTGATAATGCGCTCAGGGAGGTGGGACCAAGGGATAGTGCAATTATGCACTCAAAATGATATATGCTAAGATGTGGTTATTCAAATAAAAGGACTTCAGGCTTAAATTGAGAGTCTTATGGATAACATGTCATTTGGTAGGCACAATCAGATTAAAGAAAGCCTATAATCATTTTCCAAATTAAATGTTGCTTAAAATTTCGCATCAACCAACATTCGGGCCAAGTTCTAGATCAACAAAGTCATGCCATTGAACTTTATATCTAAAGCTCACAACACAATGCACCTTAACCAATGAGGTCGAATTGCCTTAACTTTAAGCAAGATGATTTCTCAAGTATTACATAGACATATCAAGAGATACCAAAAGAAGTCGATAGGTCACAACAAAGTTGGCATGTCTTGCCAAATAGTTTAACACTTTTTCTTTTCTTATGCACATTCCTAAACATGTTGGTACCAACCAAGTCTAGAATTAATTTTTTAAAAAGAAAAAATTCCTTTTAAAGAAACAAAAAAATTGCATCTCCCTCTTTTTTTTAGATTTTAAAATAAGGAAGAGAAACATTTTTATTCGAAATTAGAATAATTAAAAAAACATTTTTTTGCCCCAATTTTTGTGATGAGGTCTTTCTAGATTTTTCTTTGGTTAGACCAAACCTCAAAATAACGCTACCTACGTTTCTTGTCAAAGCAAGAATCATGTCAAATGTAGTTCAGAAATATGGGTAAAAGCACTTGTTTTTTTTAAGGACATTTTTTTTTATTTAGAATGAATAGAGAAATATTTCATTTTTTTTTGAATTTTTAAATAAGGATTAAGATTTTTTTTTTGAATTTTTAAATAAGGATCATCGAATCCAAGGAAGGTTGTCTACGTATTTCATCGATGTGAGAATCAGGTGTGCGTAGTTCGTTATATACGAAATTAAAACACTTTTGTTTTTTTTAAAGACAAATCCTATTTTTAGAATGAATAATTTTTTTTTTGAATTTTTAAATAAACATCACCAAACTCGAGGAGGGTTGCTTACGTATCTCATCGATTTGAGAATCAGGTGTGTGTAGTTCGTTCAGATTGGACAGAAAAAAACCTTATGATATTGAAATTTGAGTTGACAAATGCATAATTTTTCAAGACTTTCTAAATAAATGCATTTTTCATGTATAACATAAACGGATCTAAATGGTCAACCAAGAGAGGGATATTTGTCCTAGACGGACCCAACTCTTGTTTCGTGTCTTCCTAAGTCAAAAATGCAAATGATGCAAATAAGAGGATCCTACTAGTGATAACCCTGTATATGTTCAACTTTTCCTAGGTTTAAACGTGAAGGAGATAGGTATCTAGACTGGCTTACCCGAGTGGACAACTCGAGCCAGGGAGGGGCAACTTATCGGTAGCAGCGCTTTTTCGCCTTCATTGCTGATCCAATCCCGTCTAACATGAGTGACTAAAAATCTTTCACTGGGTGTCAAGACACTCCAACTTTATATCAATAGAAGTAGAATACATAACTGCATTTTGTGAATGTGTGTGAAGTGTTCTTAGAGACTCAAAGTGGTTGAGTAGGAGAAAACAATATAATACAATTCAACAATAGAAAAACGATAAATGAACAGAAAGTAGCACATTAGGCCATCATATACAATATATCCAAAAAGTACAATAATAAAATCTAGTAAGAGCCAATATAATAAAACTCGAATTCTGGTTATTCCCCGGCAGAGTCACCAAAGATGCCACACCTCTTTTTGTGCTTGACGATAGGGTTTTTCCAATTCAAGTGACGTTATTGATTTAGAGATTATTTTAATTTGGAAAAAAGACAAATATACCCCCAAACTATCGTAAATTGTATGCAGATACCCTCCGTCATATTTTTGGGACATTGGTGCCTCTTTTGTCCAAAAACTAGAGCATATATGCCCTTCACTCTAACGGAAGACTAAATATATCACGTGGCACAATCTTACCCGTCGATAAATGTCAGATCGATGTATAAGATTATGACACGTGTATGTCCGTTAGTATAAAGGGTATATATGCTCTAGTTTTTGGATGGCAGGGGCACCAATGTCCCAAAAGTATGACAGAGGATATTTGCATACCATTTTGATTTTTTCAGAATCGCCACTTGGAATTGAGTTATGGTGTTCCAAGTCAACATTTTGTTTTTAATCCATAATCAAAAGAAATGACTCTTTATTTGATCTGCGAACTGGTAAGGAGTTCTATTACCGAGGGGAAGGTATTAGGCATCCCTCGAGTCCCGTGGTTCTAGTACGGTCGTTTTTATTGACTTATACTTGACTTATATTATTATTATTATTTAGATAAATTGTGTTGTAGGCCATGATTTACTTATATTTTTTATTGTGCATTTTTATTTGTTGAACTTTTATTTGGTTTCGACCTAGATACGTAACCACATTCTTGATCTTGGCGTTTAGAAACATAACTGTCTTCTTCGCATCACACCTAATAATTGTCTATATGTTTTACTTTGAATTAATAAAAGTTATCTATATCTTTGACCAAGGTGTGTCACCGCATCCTTAAGTTTCTTTTACAGTCTCAAAAAGATGTGTAACCACATTCTTAATTGAAACAAATTCTTTTAACAATCCTAAAACTCATATAGTCATTAAAAAATTAATATTTTGTCCCTTATAAATAAAACCAAATAAAATAAAATAAATCTAAATGTTAAGAATACAATATATAATTCTGACATCATTTCTATAGCCTTTTATTTTATGTTATTATTAATAATTTCTTTAAATATTTTAGCCAAACTATATCTACTTTAACATTATTATCTAAATCAAGATACGAATAATGTCATGACCCGTTCATTTTTAAGAGGTCACAACTAGCGAATAGAAATAAATAAAATAAAAAAGTAATCATTGTTAAAGCTACCTTCATTCATTAAACATAGATATAATAGCTAACAAATTGTTCATTTTAATCAAATTACGAATAAAATAAAATAAAAATAGGAAAACTTGTCATAAAACTACATCAAATTCCATAAATAAATTAAAGAAATAAGGAGAAGTTGACTACCGCAAAATCTAGACCGAACCTCGATTAGAACACCCACAAGTTTTTGTAGGTAGTTTGTGATGGTATATATGTTGTGTTTAAATAAAAATAGTAATGAAAAGGGAAGAAAAAATGTGAATGTGTTGGTGAATTTTTTCTGATCTCCTCCTTTGATGTGCAACGTGTGCGTGCGTGTGTTGTGTATTTTGTTTTTGTTGTCTTTTCTTCTTTTCGTTTTTCTGTACGTTTTTGGGTATTTAGGAAAGATTGTGTAGTGTCTGTATAGGTACCATTGTATAGTATGTATAGGTGTAAGGGAGGGGCTGTACGTGTGTGTGGAGAGGGAAAATGGTGGGTGGTGAGTGTAGTGGGGTGTAGTGTTGGGATAGTGGGGTTGTGATGGGTATTGTGCAGGTTACTTAGATTATTATTTTTTATTTTTTTAGTTTTCTTATTTTGTAAAAGAAGGAATAATAATTAACTATATATATAAATAATAAATTATAATAAAATATCAACTAATTATTTTAAATTAATAAAAATCTAAGAATAAGTCAAATAGCTAGTAAAAAAATATAATTAAAAATACTAGTTTATTTATAAAAACTTAATTTTAAAATAATATATATTTTTTGTAATATTTCATTTATTTTAAAAAAAATTGAAAATAAAACCTACCTGAATGTGTGATTTTTTTTTTTTGTAGTTTTCAAATCTTTTAAAATAAACTTATAAAATAGGGTAAAATTCAAAATATTTAATTTAGATTTTTATAAAATATGTGAGCTCTAAAAATGGTGTTAAACTTAAATTCGGTCAAAAATTACGTATCTACAACTATTTTAACAAATAATTAAAGGGAAAATTAGCAACATACCTAACATAATTAGTCAAAATAACTACACTTTAAAATATTTATTTAAATGTCAAAATGTCAATACTTGTAAAAAATAATTGTATTCAAATATTATTATTTTACCCTTTTCCCCCAAAAAACAGTCCATCATTGAACAAATTCTAAACCAATAACAGAGAAAAAAGGAAAAAAGAAAAAAAAAACTACCGATTAATCTTTTTCCCATCATTCACGTTTCTTTTTCAAGTTTTATATTTTCTCTTTCTTCAAATTTCTTTGCAGGTCAAGAAATACAAATTATGAATGGTTCTCCTAATTTGTTCAACAAATTTCTAACTTAACTCAAGAAATATCTCAATTGTTAAAGGTAATTTCGATTATTTTGTGATATTTATGTTGATTTTGTTTTTAAAATTACCGATTATCTTGTATTTTGGGTTTTATATAGATTATGAATTTTCCGTCAATTTTTTCGATTTTTATGTGAGTTTGGTTAGATAAACAGGGCCTATTCGGGGGTGGTGCTCCCAACAGGATTTTCTCCATACCCAGGGCTCGAATCCGAGACCTCTGGTTAAGGGTGAAACACTCCCACCAATGCACTACAACCCGTGTTAGTCCTAAAGTCATTATTATTAAGTAGGTAGGTACGTTCAAAATAATACTTTAAAAAGTGATCATATCCTCTCTTAATCAAATACAACTCTAACTCCAATTTTAAAATTTTAAAATTTTAAAATTTTAAAATAATATTTCCTCCTTACCCTTTTAGTTGTTATGCTGCACTTTTCAAAAATTATTTTGCATTATTTTTTAATTTAAATTAGATTACATTAAAGATATTTTAAATTAAAAAGTTAGATATATATTTGAAAGGTATACATAAAGTTCTATAAATTACAATTTTTTACATATCAATATGATGAAAAAATATATCGTAAAATGTTATTCATAATTCTTATCGTTTAACTCTAAAAAATAATAATCATACAACTAAAAAAGGATGAAGTGAATATAAATATATTTAATTTTCATTATCAAACGCATACTAAAATATATTAGTCAAGTTGCCAATCACCATAATGATGAAAGGAAACAGGTGAATGCAGCTCATATCAAAATAAAGCACTTTGTACTTCATCTTTTCAGCAGTATAAAAAAATGAAAATGTGTAATTTTCAAGTTTAATACTAATAGCCGTAGAGAGTTTGTTTTCGATAAATTTGAGGGGAAAAAACAAAATTAAGGCATTAACAAATGAATAAAGATGAACTTATATGCTTTGATTATAAAAGTAGTCTAACATTATTTGTTTGTAAAATTTGGATTCAGTTAAACATGGTTATTAAAGAATCACTTCGACTGTGTCCACCAGATCCTATCATTGAACGAATGGTTTGTGAAGATATGATTTGTTAAATATCTTAATTTTTTAATAAAATATTTATTTTTTTCAAAATAAGTACTTTTGATCTCATAACAATAATGCGGCATTTAACCATGGTTATAGTTATACGGGTTGAGTTATTTATAGAAAAGTTAAATGTATGGAACAAATCAAATTCAAATCAAACCTATTAATTAACGATTGAGACGTAATAATTTTTTATATGTACATTGTGAATCACAAGTACTCAATGGTTCCATAAATCTTAATCGTATTTTGGATAAAAGCACCTGGCTTCTTAAAGATTTAATGATTTTGGATGTATTTGATATTTTCCCTCCGAACACCTTATCTTCAGTCTCACTTCTCGTAGTGTCTATCTTCACCATTCCACACTTTTACTTTTATTATTGTGTGTTTTAATATATTTGTCTAGATTATATATAAATATTTTTAAAATAATATTTTTTATTTACGTACTAAACACATAGGAATTTTATTTTCTTGAGAAACATCTTTCAAAAAGAATATTTTCTTTCCTAACGAACATACCCTGAACAACCACAAATGTCAATATCAACATTTTGGTTTTAATTGAGTTGAAATGTTAGAAAGAAAAACAAAGCAGAAATGAAAACTATTAGGCATACAAAAGTACAAAATAGTTAACCAAACAACAATAATTAAGATACCAAAAATGCAAATAATCTTCTAGTCATGATTTTGTGCTGAAAGTTTTGCCTTTATCTAATTTACAACTTCAGTAAAAATTGTCTGATTTTTTTTTATGATGACCTTCACAAAGGCACACCTTAGACAAAAATGTTTATAGGTCTAGGTTTTAAATTGTAAAATTTCTGCTCCATATTAGTTGTTCATCTTTTTTAAAAATAATTTACCCATAATTTTTTCTTTAAAAAAACTTTATAAACTTATTTACATTTTTTAAAAAGAATTAATTATTATAAGGTTAAAAAGAGAAAATAATAATTAATTCTCTCCTGATTTTATAAATTGACAAATAATTTGAAAAAAATATTTTAAAAATATGAACGACTAATATTGAATGAACACTAATCATCAAAGAAATTAAAGAATAATTAAGTAGCCAAATTTTCCGTTCTTATCATCAACTCTACTTGGAGTTGCACTGTTGCAGGCCAATAATGGATATATATTATATACTAATGTGCCGATGGGACCATTATTAGACCATAGTTAAAACATGATAATGAACTACGATGGTTAATTAGTTTTTTTCCCAGTTGCAGTAGGCCTAATTAATATATCGATATCTCTTTAAATTTGGAATACGTTTAATTTAGATACTAGAATCAGGGCATGTAACATTGGAACACATGAACAACCGATAAAATGATCCTATTACAATAGTGAAGTAGAGAGATGTTTTTAAAGCTATCAATAGTTCGAAAACGAAATTAATAATTCATACCAAATTTAAAAGTATTTTCAATATTTTTCTCTATTATTTATTCTCAACTTTTAAATATGAGAGTTCATAAACAATATATGTGTTCTCAGTTTTTAAATTCGTTCAACTTCACCATTATTAACATTGTGAAATTAATTCAATGTTAATTGTCCATGCTATGGATAAACCCTAAATTACATATATAAATTGTCCATGCTATGGATAAACCCTAAATTACATATATAAATTGAAATAAAAGATTATACAATAAAATTAATTTAGTACTAAAAATAGCGTAAAAATTGAGGGCTGAAACTCATGGTTAATTAAATTGAGGAACATCGTATCTTTTTGGCCTAAAAGATATTTGAATACTATACTAATATATATCCACCATTGAAGATAAATACCAACAGGCTAACAACCAAGTTATTTACATTTTTGTCATGTAATCTTAGCTTGTTAAAGTTGAATATTAATGTCTTGACGGGACCGCATGTGTTACTATTTCATAGGGATGGCAATTTCAGCTCAGTGAAATGAAATTATTTTATTCGTATTAAATTAAATGGATCACTCATGTTTTCTTTCCTTTTCTTAAATGGTTTAATATGGTCTTCAACCTATTTAAGTTAGAGCTGTCAAAATGGGCTTGTCCCGCTGGACCGGCCCAATCCAATCCTTGAATTAAATGGGTCTGGATTCAATTTTTTCAGCCCATCTAGGAATGAGGCTTTTTAGCCCAGCCTCCTTTGGCCCGCTTGCCTCGTAGGCCCAACCCGCAAGCCTCAGAAGTCAGCCTGCGGGCTGTGAATTTTAAAAATATTTATTATATATATTTTAAGTAGTGTTTTACTTGTTAAGATTTTGTCGATAAATATTTTTAAAATATCAATATAAAATCAAGACTATATTTTTTACATATCTTTTTTACATTTTAGGGTCATTAGCCCACTAAATTTTCTTATTAGCCCAAGTTCATTACTCTATTATAACTATGAATCTTTGACCTCTTTTACTTTTGTTTTTATGCTTAATTTTTCACTTCTCCTTTATTGTTTTGTTTATGAAAATAATGATCATCTAATTTTTTTTTGCTCGGATGAATCTTATGAATGTTGTATCTTGGCTATTATGTATTTGTTTTGTAAATATTCACTGAAGTATGTGTAATTCATGAATGAATTTATGTATGTATTGATGTCGTGTCCATCGGACATCAACGTTCGTATCCTTTCTAAGAGGAAATGTTGTTCGTTTTTTGGTTGAAGGGCCAATTCGTGGCCCGCTTAGGGCTGGGTTGGGCTGCTATTTTATCGGCCCTTTAATTAAAAGGGCCAGCCCGTCCCAACCCATTTAACTCTCTAGCCTGTTAGGATTGGGTTGGGCCAACCCATTTTGACAGCTCTAATTTAAGCTCATACAAATATGGACAAAATAGGTTAACATAAGAATCCATATCCAGCCCATATAAGTGAAATAAAATAGATTTTTTTTTGTTTTTGAAAAACAAAAAATTTAGGGGTCGGTTGGTGGAAGGTGGGGGGAGGGGGGTTCCCGAGGGGAGGGGGTAATTTTTGTTTTGGAAAAAAGGACAAATATACCCCCGAACTTTTGCAAATTGTATATAAATACCCTCCGTCATACTTTTCGTTCATTAATGTCCTTGCCGTCCAAAAAGCAGTGCACATTTACCCCTCACTATCACGAAAAACTTATTTGGTACATGTGTCGCAATCCTACGGAGGACATGATTTGACCAATTAATTAAACCCAAATTTAGGGGTGCCCGGGGGAGGGGCTAAATTTTTTATTTTTTTTGAAAAAATAGTTTTTTTATTTTTTGTTTTTGGAAAATAAAAAAATTTAGGGGTAGGTTGGTGGAAGGTGTAGGGGGGGGCGCCCCGGGGGTGGGGGTGCCCGGGGGAGGGGTAATTTTTTTTTTTGAAAATCAGATTTCTTTAAATGAATTAGAACCATTTTACCCAAATCATATTTGACCAAATCCATATTTGCCCATATTCTATTTGGGTGGATTGTAATCCAAATCATTTTTGCTCAATTCATATTCAATCCATCCAAATTCGATCCAATCCAACCATTTGCCACCCCTACTATCCCATAACTAAAACGTTCCAAACAAATATGTCAAATTAGTTGCCACTCTCGGTTTTTCTGGCGTAAGATTTTTGAACCAAAGTATTGACGGTAAGGATATTTTTGAGCCAAATTATAAACGAAGGACATTTTTATTCCTTTCACATCGTTTAAGGGCATTTTTGACCCTTTTCCCATTTTTTTTTAATTTCATTCAATGTATTAAGGTTGACCCCCTCATTTTGAAGTCTTGGTTTCTTAAATCTTGTTATTATCCTTGAATTTTTCTAGCACTTAAAGTTTTGGTTTCTTAATTAATTTTTATTTCTTTCAAGGTATTAAGTTTTTTTTTTTTCATTCTGATTAAATAAAAAAAATTACTTTATTTTACTATCTTTATTGTGGTTAAAACTTAAAAATAGTTATATGAATTCACGTATTTGAAACATAATGACATGTTTTTCTTATATATTATTGGAAAAAAATAATAATTTTCATACCGAATAAATTAAATTATTATTATTTTAATCCAGTAACTTGAACTTAATGGGATTATCCATAAGTAATACGTAGCACTTATTAATTACTAAAACTTATTTGAATCAGATTTGATTGTTGAATCAATTGTTTGGAAGCCAAAATTAATAAATAAAGAACCTAGCTTTTTTATTCATCATAAGCATTAATTTTACATAGAAGCATGATCCACATTAATTTAGAAAGCTAGCTAGGTTATAATAAGCATAGATAATTAACTATGCATCAATATTGTTGTTTACTTTGGTGAAGCCAAATGGATAAGGCTTGTTATTGAGAGCCAGACGGGCGTATCCCTTATTTTGGTACAATCCGACATCTGCACAATCAAATTGGCATGTTGGACACATAAATTGACTAGGACAATACCTTATTAACTTGTAAGAATGAGGTCTCCCCGTTTCATATTTCTCAATTTTGAACCAGTACTTTAAGGTATTAGGTCCTGGAATTCCTAAGGTACCACCAGTTATAACGAACCTAGGTGGTGGATGCACTGGCCCTAGCATAATCATCAGCTTTCCAAACAGTTTCGTTAACACATAGATTAGAAGTTGTAGTTGAGAACATTTTGTATAACTTTCATACAATATTTATATAAACTTCATACAAGTACTACATTAACTTGCAAACTTTAAAATACAATTTTTACACACCTCAACATATAATTATAATATATTTTTCGAGCTTGGCTCTCGAGTTCCTTTGTGAATTTGTTTATGATTAGGAGGCGGCTATTGGTATACTATAGGTTTAGGTTTTAAATGGTAAAAACTTTGCTCTATATTAGTTGTTTATTTTTATTAAATAATTTACCTCTTATTTTTTTCTTTTTAAAAATAATTTTACAAACTTGTTTACACTTTTATTTTTTTAAAATAATTGTAAGGTTAAAATGAGAAAAAAAAATTAATTCTCTTTTGATTTTATAAATTGACAAAAAATTTGAGATAACTATTTTTATAATATGATCATCTAATATTGAATGAATGACCAAGACTGTGGTGCAGTTCTAGGACTGGTCCATCATTAATCAGAGATCTCGAGTTTAAGCCCTGAGTATGGAGAAAGTCACGTTGGGAGTGCTACCCACAATAAATTTTGTAGTGCGCGATCCAGATTTAATCCCAAATTTTCCATTTTTATCATCAACTCTAGTTACAGTTGCACTGTTGCAGGCCAATAATGGATATATTTTAATGTGCCGACGGGACCATAGAGACTAGCCATAACTAAAACGTGTTAATGAAATACGATGATTAGTTGAACATATAATATATAGTAGTAGTAGGGTTAAGGTACGGCATCTCCTCAAATTTGGAGTAAATTTAATTTAGACTTGTTATAATTGAACATATATATGAATAAGTGATAAAGGGTTAAATCCTATGATATACTATCAGTCCAAATTTAGAGAAATTTATGCATATTTCCAATTAGTGTTTATTACATAGATAAGTTTTTAATAAGCCTCAATAAAACTTTAAATATGTTTAATTTGTTCCACTAGAGACTCATGAATATAACTAAAAGGAGGTGACATATTTCAAGCGATTAATTTAAAATATGGCGATGGAAAATGTTATAATAATCTGGCGCGGAAACTAGGGAGGGCTGGGCGTTCGGTCTTGTTCGATTTATCAATTTTCGATTTGGTAAAAATGTTAACCGAAATCAAACTAAAATAAATTCGATTTGGTTCGATTTTCACAATTTCAGTTCGGTTTATTTCGATTCGATTTTTCAATTTGAATATAATCAGCCCCTTTTCTTTTCATCATTCATTAGTAAACTTTTCTAATACTAGGCATTTGCATTTGGTCTAATTGATATGAGCCGACTGTTATCTTAGGAATATCCCTCCAGTCATGATACATATGAGCTTCATTAGAAATAACGTGTTTAGCTAATGCAGCTGCAACTTGATTAACTTCTCTATGACAATGATTTACTTCATAATTCATCTTCGCAACAACTTGTAAGATGTCTTCCACAACACCTTTGATCTTCAAGTTGGAGACTTGTCCATTCCTTACCATATCAACCACCATTCTTTAGTCTAATTCAAGATAGCAATCGTGAAATCCTTGTTGTGGATGATGATATTATTATCTCTTGTATTCAGGTTAGTAAAAAAATACAGAAACAGAAAATAGATGAAATAGACAGAATGTTTTTAATTCGAGTCCACAGAAATCACTGTGTTTCCTTAAAAAATTTAATCCCCTCACTGTACCCGAGGTTACAGATTAATTCCTCCCAAGATAAAACGGATTAACCTGTTAGCGAAGTAACGGTACCTCAAACTTCAATAACTTCAGTGAATGCAAGAACAGTAACAAGAGCACACATAGACTCAGTCGATCGACAATTTTGTTTATGTAAGAGAATGTATGTAGAGAGGAAAAAATTTCAGTGTTTGAAAAACGAAAAAGACCTCTTATTTATAGCCATTTGCAGCAAAGAACGTGTCTGTTCAGACCCTTTTTTTTCCAGAACATTGTATCTTTTGGGAAAGTAACGACTTTTCGAAAGGAACAAATCCTTTCAAATGAATTTACCGTTACGCGCAAATTTCAAATAATTTGTTGCGAAATTAATTCTGTTATTTAACTAACATTCTGAATTAATTTATAAGAGAAAAGAAGTGAATTAACAAGATTGATTAAATAAATTTTGTCCAAAAAATATTATCAATCAAATCATTTGTCAAATCCAAATCCAAAGCCAAAGCCGAGGCCGAGCGAGCGACAACGACGGTGCGAGGGGGCACCTTCTTCTTAACCCTTTAAGAACTAAATGAATTGTTTCCTAATATAAGGACAACAATTTCCCTTCTTCTACCAATATGGTAAAAATGACTTTTCATTTGCACTTTGCAATGACTTTTCATTTTCCCTCCAAAATTGGTTCCCCCACTTTAATTGGTTCTTCCACTTTCTATTTTCTTTTTTAATTTCTCATTCACACCTTGTTAAACCCAACAATCCCCCACATGAATGGGGAATGACTATAGTTAAAACATATGCATGAAAAACTTGTGTGTCTTGTAAGTAAGGGTTAATCACATCTGGATAAGTAGGTTTCCCTTTAAACTTTTCGTAGTGAACATTTATCGGATATACTCGGTCAATCGATAGATTCGATATCTTTGAACCGTCGAGCTTTGGTGTATACCTAGACAACATAAGTCACACAATCAACCCTTGAACTGTTTTTGATTCTCATTGTTTTGTTCGTTTCAGCCATGAACACATCTCGGTTAATAAGTGCTTAGAGAACTGGTCTTACTGGATTCTCCTTGAAGCGGCTTACACTTCACACTTACATAGGTGGTTCTAACTATGTTATCCCGTAGATACATTATTTGATATACCCTATATCAAACTTAGAAATCATTAAAAAGTCCTTATGACTTTATCCTGGTTATTGAACATTGTCTCATCATGAGAATAGATCATAAAATAAGTTTTGACAATGTTGAACCATCTTCTATGACTTTGTTTGATCTCCTTGAACCTAGATCTTGGGATCTCCAGTCTTCTAGGTATAGTTACCTCCACGATGACTTGTTCTCGGCCATAGTCCCATTCCCGTCGATGATCTCTCAACTCCCTCTCTAGTTAGGCCTTTTGTAAGTGGATCCGACAGATTATCATTTGACTTTACATAGTCAATTGTGATAATTCCACTAGAGAGTAGTTGTCTAACAGAGTTATGTCTTCGTCTAATATGACGAGACTTCCCGTTATACATAACGCTTACAACCCTTCCTATTTTTGCTTGACTATCGCAGTGTATGCATATAGGGGCCATTGGTTTGGGCCAAAACGGAATATCTTCTAAGAAATTCTGGAGCCATTCAGCTTCTTCACCTACCTTGTCTAAGGCGATGAATTCAGACTCCATTGTAGAGCGAGTTATACATGTTTGTTTGGATGATTTCCAAGATATTGCTCCTCCACCAATAGTGAAAACATATCCACTCGTGGATTTCATTTCAGTTGACCCAATAATACAATTTGCATCACTATATCCTTCCAGAACTACTGGATATTTGTTGTAATGCAAATCATAGTTTTGAGTGTCTTCTAAGTACCCTAAAACTCTCTTCATTGCCAACCAATGATTTTGATTGGAATTACTTGTGTGTCGACTCAGTTTACTTATAGCGCATGTTATGTTTGGTCGTGTAAAATTCTTGACATATATCAAACTTCCCAATACTCTGGCATAATTCAATTGAGACTGACTTTCACCTTTATTCTTTGCAAGATTAAGGTTCACATCAATTGGGGTCTTTGCCTTTTTGAAATTCAAACACTTGAACTTTTCAAGTACATTTTGAATATAATGAGATTGAGACAGTGCTAGACCATTAGGAGTTTTGTGAATCTTAATTCCCAATATCAAATCGGCTACTCCTAGATCTTTCATATCAAAATTACTAGCAAGCATACGCTTAGTAGCTTTTACATTGGCAATGTCCTTGCTCATTATCAACATGTCATCCACATATAGGCATACAATGACTTCCTGATCAGGAGTGCCTTTAATGTAAATACATTTATCACACTCATTGATCTTAAATCCATTTGACAACATGGCTTGATCAAACTTTGCATGCCATTGTTTCAGTGCTTGTTTTAGTCCACAAAGTGACTTAACAAGTTTGCATACTTTCTTTTCTTTACCAGGAACTACGAAGCCCTCAGGCTGTTCCATGTAGATTTCTTCCTCCAGCTCTCCATTTAAGAAGGTGGTTTTCACATCCATTTGATGGATTTCAAGACCGTATACTACAGTTAGGGAAATTAACATCCGAATTGATGTAATCCTAGTTACTAGCGAGTATGTGTCAAAATAATCAAGACCTTCTTTCTGTCTAAAGCCTTTGACAAACAAGTTTTGCTTTATATTTGTCAATAGTTCCATCATCTTTCATCTTCTTTTTGAAGATCCATTTTGAACCCAAGGGTTTGTTCCCTGGAGGAAGATCAACCAACTCCTAGGTATGATTGTTTAAGATTGATTCAATCTCACTATTGACAGCCTCCTTCCAAGAGGTTGAGTCGCTAGACAACATTGCTTCCTTGAATGTTTGAGGCTCACTTTCAAGAAGGAATGTTACAAAATCAGATCCAAATGAAGCAGTTGTCCTTTGACGTTTACTGTGTCTTGGACTCTCTTAATTGGTTTCATTCTATTTTGGTTCTTCTCGAGGTTGTTTAGACCCCCCACTAGATGACTCATGTCTAGTTTTATACAGATAGATATGTTCAAAGAATTCAACATTATCTTATTCCATTATCGTATTATCATGAATATCCGAATGTTCGGACTTATAAACCAAAAATTGACTTGCCTTACTATTTGTGGCATATCCAATGAATACACAATCCACAGTCTTAGGCCCTATTTTCACCCTCTTAGGTATAGGAACCTGTAATTTGACTAGACACCCCCACACTTTGAAATATTTCAAGTTGGGTTTTCTACCTTTCCATTTTTCATATAGAATAACATGTGTCTTCATGTGAGGTACTCTATTGAGTATTCAATTTGCTATAAGGATAACTTCCCCCACAAGTTTTGTGGTAAACCTGAACTTATAAGTAAAGCATTCATCATTTCCTTTAATGTTCGATTTTTCCTTTCCGCAATTCCATTAGATTGGGGAGAGTAAGGAGCAGTAGTTTGATGGATTATTCCATTTTCCAAACATATTTCTGCAAATGGAGATTCATATTCTCCACCTCTATCACTTCTGATCATTTTGATCTTTCTATCCAACTGGTTTTCAACTTCAGTTTTATATTGCCTAAATGCATCTATTGCTTCATCCTTACCATTTAGCAAATAGACATAACAATATCTAGTGCAATCCTCAATAAAAGTTATGAAATACTTTTTCCTACCATGTGTTGGTGTTGACTTCATGTCACAAATGTCAATGTGAATCAGTTCTAAGGGATATGAATTCCTTTCAACAGATTTATAAGGATGCTTAGCATACTTAAATTCAACGCAAACTTGACATTTTGATTTATTGCACTCAAATTTAGGCAAAACATTTAAGTTAATCAGTTTTCGCAAGATTTTGTTATTAACGTGTCCCAAACGTTCATGCCATAAATATTTAGACTCAAGCAAGTAAGAAGAAGTAAAATCTTTATTCATATCAACTGCAATTACATTGATTTTAAAGAGGCCCTCCGTGAGGTAACCTTTTCCTACATACATTTCATTCTTACTCACTACAAATTTATTAGAAACAAATACACATTTGAATCCTTTCTTAGTCAGAATTGGTATAAAAACTAAGTTCTTTCGCAATTCCAGAACATACGAGACCCTGTTCAAAGTCACCACCTTGCCCGATGTCATCTTTAAGAAGACCTTGCTTGTTCCTTCCACCTTTGTAATAACGGAGTTTAGCATAAACAATTTTTCGTCTGCTGGTGCTGGAGTATATGATACAAATAATTCTTTGTTGGCACAAACATGACATGAGGCGCCAAAATCTATCCACCATTCTCTTGGATTTCCAACCAAGTTGCATTCTGAAAGCATTGAACAAAAATCGTCCATCACTCCTTTGGATTCAACCAAATTTGGTTGATCCTTCTTCTTGTCCTTCTTGGGACCCCGAAATTCAGTAGCCTTATGACCACGTTTGCCACAATGAAGCAGCTTCCATTGAATTTCTTCTTAGAAGAATTGCTCTTTGGACCAGATGCTTTCTTTCTTTTCTTTGATTTTGTGGGATCTTCTTCAACAATATTTACTCCAGATGTTGCTGAATTACCACGTGACCTCTTTTCTGCAGTCTTGTTATCCTCTTCGATTCTCAGCCTTACCATGAGATCTTCAACAGTCATCTCTTTGCGTTTATGTTTCAAGTAGTTTTTGAAGTCCTTCCACAATGGAGGTAACTTCTCAATAATGGCAGCCACTTGAAAAACATCATTCACAACCAATCCTACATTAAAGATTATGTGAGTATTAAGAATAGACTTAATATTTCCAATATAGGTATTAAATAAATTTATACCCTCAGCAAGGAGATCATGGATTTTGACCTGCAATTTTGAACTTAGGTGACGACGGTGTTAATGTCTATCATCTTATAGTCCAGAAACTTTCCCACAATGAACTTTTTCATTCTGGCATCCTCTGTTTTGTACTTCTTTTCTATAGCATCCCAGAGTTCTTTTGAGGTTTTGACATTATTGTACACATTGTACAAATCATCCTGTAGGCCACTCAAAATATAATTTTTACACAAAAAATCAGAATGTGTCCATGCTTCTGTTACCAAGAATAGTTCTTCAGGCGGAGTTTCATCCGACATAACATGAACGTTCTCAATAATGAACCTCTGCAGACTCAACGTAGCCAGATAGAAAAATATTTTTTGCTGCCATCTCTTGAAGTCGATTCCAGAAAACTTTGTAGGTTTCTCAGCCGGTGCTAGGGCAGCAGTTGAACGATTATGTACAACCGATGTTGTTGCAGCACTTACTGTTCCAGCATTTACCTGACTTAAATTAGTCATTTTTCTGTCACAAATGGCAGATAATTTTAGTATGTGAAATACTAACAGTAAAGAATAAGACTGTTTCTGATTTAACGATAAAGTTTTTATGTTCTTTAATCGTTAATCGAATGAATCTTAAAAATTCAAACAGAGTAGAAAACCATAAAGGTTTTAATCTCCAGAAACCTCAAATACAGAAACTTTTAAATTTCTTAAGATTGTTATCTCCTGTATTCAGGTTAGTCAAAAAATACAGAAACAAAAAATAGATGAAATAGACAGAATGTTTTTAATTCGAGTCCACAGAAATCACTGTGTTTTCTTAAGAAATTTAATCCCCTCACTGTACCCGAGGTTGTAGATTAATTCCTCCTAAGATAAAACGGATTAACCTGTTAGAGAAGTAGCGGTACCTCAAACTTCAATAACTTTAGCGAACGCAAGAACAGTAACAAGAGCACACAGAGACTCAATCGATCGACAATTTTGTTTATGTAAGAAAATGTATGTAGAGAGGAAAAATTTTCAGTGTTTGAAAAACGAAAAAGACCTCTTATTTATAGCCATTTGCAGCAAGGAACGCGTCTATCTAGATGAATCTATTCAGACCCATTTTTTTCCAGAACATTGTGTCTTTTGGGAAAGTAACGACTTTTCGAAAGGAACAAATCCTTTCAAACGAATTTACCGTTACGCGCGAATTTCAAATAATTCGTTGCGAAATTAATTCCGTTATTTAACTAACATTCTGAATTAATTTATAAGGAAAAGAAATGAATTAACAAGATTGATTAAATAAATTTTGTCCAAAAAATATTATCAATCAATCAAATCCAAAGCCGAGCGATGACGACGGCGCGAGGGGGCACCTTCTTCTTAACCTTTTAAGAACTAAAGGAAGTGTTTCCTAGTATAATTAAGGACAACAATTTCCTTTCTTCTACCAATATGGTAAAAATGACTTTTCATTTGCACTTTACAATGACTTTTCATTTTCCCTCCAAAATTGGTTCCCCCACTTTAATTGGTTCTTCCACTTTCCATTTTCTCTTTTTATTTCCCCTTCACATCTTGCTAAACCCAACAGATATCTAAATACAGATACCCTTAATTACATCAAGCACGTTGCCATAAAATAAACATAAAGTAAGTATTGTACACCAAATAAAAATACATTCAGCGCAAGTTGAATCCAAAATGGCTTATTTTGGCTTGACACGGAGTTTAAAAAAATATTTGAATCCTGTGATCTAAAAAATTGATATGTCGAATCATGAATGTATCAAAATGACCTTTTAATTTTGTGGTCTTAAAATGTCATGTAGAAAGTTAAAATTAAAGAATTGCTAAAGAGGAAAAGGGTCATGTTTATTTTAAATGAATTAAAAAAGAAAATAGCTCAAATAAATTGAAACATAGAGTATATAAAATTTTGACGGATTGTTGTAATTTGTTGTGTAAAAATTTAACCAATACGTTTTTTGTTTCCAAGTTGGTCCACATCAACTTCGAATTGCTCCAAATTTGATATCCAACCTTCTCATATAAATCACAACAACTCTTCAATTATTAGATTCAATCAAAATCTTCAAAAATATATAAATGTGTTCAATATTCAACAAAAAAATTGTTAGAGTTATCTTATCGATATTATAATTCATTATTTAGTATCCCAAGATTACTTTGGGCAGATCATTTAATTTCCTACTCATCATCTAAACTTGTAGGTTTTTTCCCCTTATATATATGATGATGTGATCTCCTTTTGTATTACTATTAATTGTGTAACAAGTAACTATATCGAGACGATTTATTAACAACAAAAACAAAAGTAACCCTAACTTAAAAATAAACCACAAACTGAAGACATTTATGTATTTTTTAATGAAGAAGGTAAGGTAATATGCTAATTGCTAGCTTGTTTATTTATTGATAATCATACATTAAATTACATGGAGTGATAGAAGGATATATCTATCCACTTTATTTAGAAAGCTGCAAGCTAGCCAGTTAATTAGCATTCTACGCCTTGATGAACACAAATGGAATAAAGTCATTATCGTCATCGACAGTGGCCAGACTAGGATATCCATTTTTAAAGTTGCCGCCGATATTTGTACACCCAAGATGAGAGGGACAATGCAGTAACTTGTATATATTTTTCATACCTCCTGGTGCCACGAAGTTAGTTTTCATAATCTTGAAGATGTCGTTTTCATTTCCTACGTTACCACCAGTTACCACCAACTCTTCATCATTAACTTTCCAAACAGTTTCGTCAACACACAACTTTGTTGTTTTAACAAAGAACTTGATATAAACAACAGTCATTACACGCACCACATCACCATCATCCCACTTATTACGAACGAATAACACAGGCGTGCCTTTTCCCAAAAATTGGGGAATCGGCATGTGCTGCAACACGGCGTTTGGGCATTGAAGGTTTCCAATATTGTCCAAGTATACGGATCCACCCCCGATGAGAGGATTCTCAATAATGTAAGTTACACCAAGCTTGAGCGGATCGCCGTCTCGGTCATAAACTTCAGGGAGTACAAGATTATCATCATCAGTAGTTGTGGGGAGGACAATGAGATTCTCAGAAGTGAAAGATTGAGAAAAGGCAACCAAAGAGAGGGTAGCTGAAACCAACAGCAAACTCAAAATATTACTAATACACTTCATCTTTTGTTTCTGTATTTTACTTTCTATGAGTCTCTCTCCAATTTATAGAGCTGCTAAGGGCATTTTTGACAAACAAAAAATGAATACCTACTACCGCCTTAGACAGAGAAAATGATCAAAATGGTCCCTAATGTATGAGGATTGCTTTACATTGATCCTTAATATATTCCACATGATTCATATGGTCCTTAATGTATTATAAAAGGGACTCAATTTGATCCTTTGCCCTAAAAGTAACAAATCCATAAGTTAAATTTAACGGAGGGCCCACTAAAAAATAAAATACCAAAAGCTCCCTTCTCCTTCATCAGGCATAGCTGAAAAGCTTGGCCTAATTCTTCTCCCTTCTCTCTTCTCCGGCGATTATAATGTTCTAGGCCATCGACACACCGTTGTTTGTCCACCAGCCAGCCGTTGCTCTCCACTTCAGTCCCCTCCTCCACCCATCCTCTGTTCCCACTGTTTATTAGCCCTAATCCAAAATTAGGATTTCTAAAAAAATTTATATTTATTAGTATTATGTTAGAAAATTAGTTTATTTTTTTACATTGTTATTGATATTGTAAGATTTGATCCTATATTTAGAATTGTTAATGTCTCTAGTGAGAGCCAATTGTATACGTGTTCGTCACAATTTTTTTTTAACAGACCATGTGTTCCTGTGTTTGAGGCAACATTAGCTTAAATTTGTCGTAAGGGGTTGATGAAGCATTAACCAAGTAAATTTTATGTTGAAGGCATTGTAAAAATGAATTCACAATTTATATAAACAAGATGAACTCGATCCTTCAATGTTTATCAAAAGTAGAACTCAATTATCTGAACCATACTTTTGAGAAGTAATATTTTTAAAAGTGGAAGAGGGATCCTTTTGATGGCTAAGGAAAAAAAAACGCACAAACTCTCTGAAACAGTGCTTCTGATGGGAAGACATAGAGAATGAAGGAGAAAGGGAGCTTTTCGTATTTTTAATTTTTCGTGGGCCCCAATGTTAAATTTAACTGATGGATTTGTTACTTTTAGGGCAAAGGACCAAATTGAGTACCTTTTATAATACATTAAGGACCATATGAATCATGTGAAATATATTAAGGATTAAAATAAAGTAACCCTCATATATTAGGGACCATTTTGATCATTTACCCCCTTAGACACCTCAAATAAGTTTTATTCATTTTAAATACCTAATATCAAGCTTCAATATTAAGTCACTCTTAACACTTTTCTTTTTTTTACTATCAACAAAAATATATACATAATATGTTAATAACATGTAAAATATCAAATTAAATAAAGACATTTGTTATTTGTCTCCAAAATAAATCTTGAATAATAAATTTTGAGTAAAAATAAAAAATGGCCAATAATTCAATTTATAGGATATTTATTATTTAATTTGGCTTGAGTAGTTGGTAAAATTAATAAATATTACTTGAGAATATTGTTCATTGTGCTTAAAGGACTCTTGAAACTTGACATCCGGTGGAGAACCATTCATGAGATTATTGCACTAATAAAATTAAGTTGCAACACCTAATTTTACTTACCATACTCCTGTACATAATTATTAAGGATAAAAAAATTTATCCGTATATAATGTATATACTAACCCAATATATGAATGACATGTATTTAAATTTATTGTTCATTTTACATAATTTTAATTAAATAACATTTGTTTTGCTTCATTTTAATAATTTATATTCATCACTGAATATAAATAACAGGCTAACAATTCCAAAAAATGATATTAATGTGCTAGCTGGCATGGAATTATCCCACAAGTAAAATATGTCACTAAAGTACGATCGAGATTTATACCACTAATTATTTTGGTACCAATCAAGTATGGATCTTAAAAATAATGACAAATCACTATTATGCAAAATGATTTTTATTTTAGGTTTTTCTTTTTTGACAAATTAATAATTGAAGGATAGGGTTTGCGTTATATGATATATAGAACTTAGTTTTGAATTTGAGTAAATTGAGTGTTGAAACTCAAAGAATAATTGGGCAAAATAAAAATTGCACTTCAAAGACATATAACTGAAGTTTTAGTCAATTTTTACACACTTCAATCATATGTACATTCAATAAAATAAAAATAAAAATCGATTGTTTGGAAGCAAAAATTAATAAATAAAGAACCTAGCTTTTTTTATTCATAGCATTAATATTACAAACAAATTGGCATATGTTGGACACATATATTGACTAGGACAATACCTTAACTTGTAAGCATTATGTCCTGTATTTTGGTTGCTATTAATCTATGTCCAATTTATAGAGCCTACTTAGTTGCATGGCTTCATTTGTTTCATGGATGGTCATCCAATTTTGTGTTCATTACCTAAAGTCATTTTTTTTTTTGGTTTCTCACTCGGTGTCCGGAGCTTCAATGTGAGTTCCGATTAAATTCGGATCCCGCTCTGCAGGTCCCATTCGGAGGTGGCTCTCCCAACAAGATTTTCTCCATACGCAGGGCTCGAACCCGAGACCTCTGGTTAAGGATGAAGCACTCCCACCAGTGCACCACAACCCATGTTGGTCCTAAAGTCATTATTATTAAGTAGGTAGGTATGCTCAAAATAATTCTTTAAAAAGTGATCATATCCGATATTAATCAAATACAACTCTAACTCCAAATTTAAAATTTTAAAATAATACTCCCTCCGTCCCCTTTTAGTTGTTATGCTGCACTTTTCAAAAATCATTTTGAATTATTTTTCAATTTTAATTAGATTACATTAAAGATATTTTGAATTAAAAATTTAGATATATATTTAAAAGTTATACGAAAAGTACTATAAATTGTATTTTTTTGCATATCAATATGATAAAAAAATACATCGTAAAATGTTAATCAAAATTCTTATCGTTTAACTCTAAAAAAAATCATACAACTAAAAGAGGATGAAGTGAATATAAATATATTTAATTTTCATCATCAAACGCATACTAAAATATATTACTCCCTCTGTCTCAGTTTATATGACTTACTTTCCTTTTTAGTCAGTCCCAAAAAGAATGACACATTTCTATTTTAAGTAACAATTTGACTATAAAATGTTTTTTTTACCCTTAATGAAATGATTTTTTTTTTGTTCGAACTAACATATTTATTGAAAAAAACCCAACTCGTCCCGCTATTACAATCTACTTTACCATCCTCTCTTACGATCTAATACTATCTCCCCTTCTATTCTATGGAATTTCCTATCTATACAAACAATTTATCTATCCAATTTTTATCCTTACATTTGATACCTCTGTGTATTCTGCTCATAACTCTGCCTTTGCTCTCCTCTCTGATCTTCTTCATGATTTCCGTCGGTCTGACTACTGCTTTGGACCACAAGTTTTAAAAGTCTTCCTTTCTTTCTTAAACTCTGTGCGTAGTCCAACTACCTCATATAAAATGGGACGGAGGGAGTAGTCAAGTTGCCAATCGCCATTATGATGAAAGGAAACAAGTGAATGCAGCTCATATCACAGAAAATAAAGCACTTTATACTTCATCTTTTCAGCACTACCAGCGTATAAAAAAATGAAAATGTGTAATTTTCAAGTTTAATACTAAGAGCCGTAGAGAGTTTGTTTTCGATAATCTTGAAGGGGGAAAGCAAAATTAAGGCATTAACAAATGAATAAAGATGAACTTATATGCTTTGATCATAAAAGTAGTCTAACATTATTTGTTTGTAAAATTTGGATGCAGTTAAACATGGTTATTAAAGAATCACTTCGACTGTATCCACCAGATCCTATCATTGAACGAATGGCTTGTGAAGATATGATTTGTTAAACATCTTAATATTTTCATAAAATATTTTTTTTTCAAAATAAGTATTTTTGATCTCATAACAATAATGCGGTTTTTAACCATGGTTATAGTTATACGGGTTGGGTTATCTATAGAAAAGTTAAATATACGGAACAAACAAAATTCAAATTAAACCTATTAATTAGCGATTGAGACATAATTATTTTTTATATGTACATTGTGAATCACACGTACTCAATTGTCCCGTAAATCTTAATCGTATTTTGGATAAAAGCCACTTGTCCGCTTAGAGATTTAATGATTTTGGATGTATATGATATTTTCCCTCCGAACACCTTATCTTCACTCTCACTTCTCATAGTGTCCATCTTCACCACCTCACACTTTTACTTTTATTATGGTGTGTTCTAATATATTTGTCTAGATTATATATAAATATTTTAAAAATAATATTTTTTATTTACCTACTAAACACATAAGAATTTTATTTTCTTTAAAAACATCTTTCAAAAAAAATATTTTCTTTCGTAACAAATATACCCTGAACAACCACAAATGTTAATATCAACATTTTGGTTTTAATTGAGTTGAAATGTTTAGAAAGAAAACCAAAGCAGAAATGAAAACTATTAGGCAAAAAAAGTACAAAATAGTTAACTAAACAACAATAATTAAGATACCAAAAATGCAAATAATCTTCTAGTCATGATTTTGTGCTGAAAGTTTTTAGATAACTTTTATATGTACTTCAGTCATTTTATCTTGGTTTTAATAACCTTAGTTAAAAATGTTTGAAGTTAATTAGTCTTGACAACAAGGTAAAAGTACTGTAAAATGCTTGAAATTTTGCCTTTATCTAATTTACAACTTCAGTAAAAATTGTCTGTTTTTTTTTTTATGATGACCTTCACAAAGGCACACCTTAGACAAAAATGTTTATAGGTCTAGGTTTTAAATTGTAAACTTTCTGCTCCATATTAGTTGTTCATCTTTTTTAAAAATAATTTATCCATAAATTTTTTTTAAAAAAAACTTTACAAACTTATTTACATTTTTTAAAAAGAATTAATTATTATAAGGTTAAAAAGAGAAAATAATAATTAATTCTCTCCTAATTTTATAAATTGACAAATAATTTGAGAAAAATATTTTAAAAATATGAACGACTAATATTGGATGAACACTATTCATCAAAGAAAGTAAAGAATAATTAAGTAGCCAAATTTTCCGTTCTTATCAACTCTACTTGGAGTTGCACTGTTGCAGGCCAATAATGGATATATATTATATACTAATGTGCCGATGGGACCATTATTAGACCATAGTTAAAACATGATAATGAAGTACGATGGTTAATTAGTTTTTTTCCCCAGTTGCAGTAGGCCTAATTAATATATCGGTATCTCTTTAAATTTGGAATACATTTAATTTAGATACTAGAATCAGGACATGTAATATTTGAACACATGAACAACCGATAAAGTGATCCTATTACAATAGTGAAATAGAGAGGTGTTTTTAAAGCGCTATCAATAGTTCGAAAACGAAATTAATAATTCATATCAAATTCAGAAGTGTTTTCAATATTTTTGTCTATCATCTATTCTCAACTTTTAAATTTGAGAGTTCATAAACAATATATGTGCTCTCAGTTTTTAAATTCGTTCAACTTCACCATTATTAACATTGTGAAATTAATTCAATGTTAATTATCCGTACTATGGACAAACCTTAAATCACATAAATTGAAACAAAAGATTATACAATAAAATTAATTTAGTACTAAAAATAGCGTAAAAATTGAGGGCCGACACTAACGAACATGGTTAATTAAAATTGACGGGAGCTATGGGCCTGAAGCCATTGAATCTAGTATTAATTATCTGCGGACAGAAGAGTGAAGGAGGTTAGATACCAATTTGAATCGACAAATACCAATTGGAATCAAGTTATAGCACGAAGGAGACAAGAGAAAACAGAGAGATTTCCTAAAGTCCTATAGCCTCTCGAAGAAAAGTAAAGACGTCCCCGTACCGTTCCGCGAGACTCTACTAGACTCGTTTTGGTACATCGAGATCAACGAACCTAGGCTCTGATACCAACCTTGTCACGACTTACGCCATCGTGATTGGCACCCACACTAACACTCCGGTGGGAGAACCACTACTACAACTCAAACCAAGTGTAACACCCCGTATCCGAAAATAGAGATTTCAGATTTCTGGTGTTGCAGGTGGCACTCACGGACACCATCCACGGACCGTTGATGGACTCACGGTCCGTCCTGCAGGTCCGTGGTTCGTGACAGAAAACTTCCCCAGAACTCAGTCAGAAAATTTGGCTAAGTGTTGACCCACGGCCGGAC
>JAJOOS010011180.1:0-32243 GCA_029582725.1 Solanum chiquidenum | reverse complement strand
AGTAAATTCAATTTATAAGGAACTCAACAAGAATGCAGGACAGGAGACGGAATGGCCATGGAAGAGCATCTGGAAACCAAAAGTACCCTACAAAGTTAACTGCTTCATGTGGTTATTGACAAAAGAAGCAGTTTTGACCCATGAAAATCTAAAGAAAAGAGGCTATCAGTTGGCTTCTAGATGTACTTTATGTGAAGAACATGCTGAGACAATTAACCATCTTTTCTTGCATTGTACATGGACGGAACAATTATGGAGAATGTTCATCTGTCTAAAGGGGATAAGATGGGTGAAACCAAGGAGCATTAAAGGAGTCCTGAGCAGCTGGAATAGAGATGGCAATGCTTCTGACAAGGAGAAGAGATGGAAACTTGTCCCAAATACAGTGGACAATCTGGAAAGAGAGAAACAACAGGAGTTTTGAAAATTGGCAGAATAGCTTACAGAAGATCAAAATGGACTGCTTAGCTCTTTTCTATCTTTGGTGTAAACAAGATATATTAACTAGGACAGAAGACATCTTTGATGTGCTAGATTGTTTATAGGCAGCAGTTTAGACTAACACTATTTTATTCTGTAAGTTGCAACACTTTTGAAGGGGAACTACACTTTTGTTGTAGTATACCTGTGGATATATAGACTAAAGTTACCAGTTTCAAAAAAGAAATTTAAATTGGACTATATATATATATATGTATGTATGTATGTATTTTTTCTCCATTTGCACCTTTTTTCATTAAAGCCCACAATTTATTTGCGCTAAAAGTTCCAACAAACCTCAGAGATTTTTTGCACTTTTCGCTTTTGATAATACTGCATACAAATCACAATGTTGGTTGAATATGAATATTATTGGGCGGGTTGGGTTATGACCCACAATTCAATCCATCTTGACCTAACCCATTTTGACCCAAATAAATTTTGTGCTGGTTGGATTGCTATCCGTTTATTAACTAACTCGTTTTGACTCGCCCAAATTTAACCCAACCTGCTCATTTGAGTTTTGACACACAGAAGTAGAAGCAACTTTTCTGTTCTGGGGAAGGAGTTACAAATTTCTGACTGCATAGTCTCTCTATTTTGGTGGTGTAAAGAGAATTGAATAGAGGAAGTAGATTAACTTGTAAACTTCTTAGGTGCCTCTGGGGATGCCTCTGGGAGCTAAAAGCAGGTCTATAGGTATTTGGAATGGGGTGATTGAAAAGTGTGAAAGAAGATTGATGAATAGGAAGAGCCAATATCTTTCCCTAGGGGGAAGACTAACACTTATTATTAGTGTCTTGGATTCTATGCCTACTTATATGATGTCCCTTTTTCCTATTCCTGATGGAGTAACTGATAGACTGGATGCTCTAAGAAGAAACTTTCTATGAGAAGGCAACAGTGAGACAAAAAAAATTTCACCTGGTTAAATGGAAAGCCTTGATTGGGAATAAACAAGCTGGAGGACTAGGGGTGAGAAACTTGAAGACTCAAAATCAATGTCTACTAATGAAATAGCTCTGGAGGCTAACCTCCAATGAACAAGCATTATGGAAGGAGGTGATTCAGGCCAAATATGAAATGGAAGATCACTGGTCAACTAACGTGGTGACCAACACTTATGGAACCAGCCTTTGGAGAGCCATATGGAATCTCTGGCCAAAACTTAGAGGGAACTGCAAAATCAAGATTGGAAAAGGTGTGAAGGTCTTATTTTGGGAAGATAGTTGGCTGGAACAAGGTCCTTTAAAAACCCTTTTCCCTGATGTGTTCATCCTCAACCAACAACAGAGGGCTACTGTGGCAGAGGTTTGGTCAAACTATGGATGGAATCTGAGGTTCGGTTAGTTTAGCTACAAAATAAATATATTGCAAAAGGTTTGGTTAATATCCAGAGTTTTGTAGAATTCTACTACTCTCTGGATCTCCCAATCATTAAAAGGCTTTCTATAAGTTGCAATATATTTATTTTGTTTTACATTTATGCCTCTTTTAAGATTGCTTTTCAGTTATAAGGTATGAAACACATTTATTGATTGGATTCATGTATTTGTGTGTGCATTTGACTTTTCAAATATGTCTCTTATGCGAGGGTTCCTTCAGATGTACATATGTGATATCAAAACTTTCCTTGCCATTATAATGTTTTTTCAGGTATGCAAAAGGCTGGGATTAAGCAATAAACAACACTACAATCGGCTGTTTGATATTGTTCATAGATTCGGAATACATATGGAGCCAGAACTCATGAACAAAGCCAAAGTTTACCGACTCTGGACACCTGGAAACCATAATCCTGGAGCTTCACCTATCACTCAGAATAAACCAGTAGTAGACCCTTCCGAAATTTCTGGCTGCCCTCCACTTGGAACACATAGAGAATTTCAAGAGAACTCGGCATTAGCCAGACAAGATGTGGATGCTTCAGTTCCTCAAGGTAATGGTGTAGCTAATAGCCAAAATGTAAGCACAGGAACTTCCCCAGAAGTTTCTGATGGCTTGGTGCTGGATGAAAAGAATGGATCTGTCCCAGTTTGTCTGAGCAGTTCACTGGACTCGACCATCAAGGTAAGCAGTACCACTTCTGATGCAGAGTTGCAGATAGTGAGTGCAGCAGCATCATATGTTGCGCCAGAAGATGCACTGGCTCTTACTGTGCCGACGCCTCCAAGACGCCGATCTTATCCGAGGTATCCCTGTCTCACATTGGAAGCAACCAGTGCAAAGAGGGAGCAGTGGATACTTAAATTTCTACAGGTGTTTTTATTTGCCCATTCTTTTTAAGCTCTTCTGTCTGTTAGGATATTGCTACAGATAAAGGATCACAAATATATTTTCTTTAATCAGGAGGAGAAGTTCCTGGTCAAATCAGAGCTATACAGACGGCTTCAGGATCTTGAGAAGGAGAAGACGACAGAGACAGACAGAAAGACCTTAGATCGTTGTCTGAATAAGCTCTTGCAAGGAGGACATTGTAAACTTATCGTTGTTTATGTCCCTGTTCTAACAAATTGTAACCACAGTCGTAAGATACAGGTTGTTTTGCACCCTTCAGTTTCTAGCGTATCTGCTGAACAGATTCATGAGAGATTCAGGTCTTTTGAAACATACATCCGCACTCAAGCCTCTTCTCAATTGAAAAAGGGAGAGCCATTTCCTCAACTGAATGATCTCACCAGGACACATCAAAGCACAAAATTGAACCAAGCTGAGCGAGCTGAAGCTATGCGTACAAATGGATTTGTACTGGCCAAGATGGTTCGCACAAAGATTTTTCACATTTATCTATGGGAATATGTGAACAGTTTGCCTGGTTGTGAAGATGTTTTGTCATCTTTTAAAGATGGTCATGACCTAAAAAATCCTCATAGTACATCTAAATTAATTGATTTAAATGCATCTATTAAGGCCATGCCGCTTGAACTGTTCTTACAAGTTGTTGGCTCTACTCAAAAGTTTGAGGATACGATCGAGAAATGTAAAAATGGGTTTCGCCTTTCTGATCTTCCTCTGTTGGAGTACAAGCATCTGATGGATATCCGAGCGACTGGACGACTATCATCATTGATTGACATTTTGCGACGTTTGAAGGTACAATGAATTTTACTTTGAGAATTTAGATTGTTGATGCTTGGAACCGTGTGGTTACTGGAAAGGCTTAGAACTATTAAGATAGGAATGTTGCTACTGGAAAGAGGAGTTCATTGTTTTCCCAAAAGACGAATTTTCTTCTATATACATGCCTTATTTCTAGAGGAGCTAAAATGTTATCCAGCTGTTTGACTGGAGTTCACTTACAATCTCCATTATCCACTAGATGTATTCTAGATGCTTTTACAATAAAGGAGGATGATCCTGTGGCTATTGTAGACATCCTAGGATCCTTATAAGATGTAGGGGGGGGGTCTAGTGATAGTTTTACTTTTTTTCTTTATCTTTTTGTTTGATAGGCACACTCCTGTGGATGTAGGATATGCTGTAAATTTTTGGTTACCAGCTTTGGGCTGATGATTGATATACAAAACGTTACCTTTATAAAAAAGAGAGCATAGTGTAGTTCAGGTTGCTTGTAGAGAACCTGATACATGAAATTCAGTCACCGATATCTCTTGACTAATTCAAAAATTATCTAAGGAAGAACCTTGATGAGAGTGAAAATTGTTTTCTTTGTAACTTTCCCAGCAATGTCTTTTTGCTGGTATTTCTAATGTATAAAGTTACTCTTTTCCGATAAAAAGAAAAGGTGTTAGCTTCCAGAATATTTAGAGCCTGCAGAGTACTCAAAGAAATAGCAGTTTTTGTAGTTGAAAGCTGTTTGCGACACTTGTAGGTCGTCTTATAGGTATTGAGTTTCAGGATTAATATTCCTGATGATGCTTTCAGTTTGGCGTTATGTGGTATACCCCCTCTCTCCAATAAAAAAAAGAATACAAGAGAAAGAGTCAGAAATTATAATTGGTGCTAACTGCCTGACAACATATCTCTCCCTGTGAAATACATTCTTACTGGTCATTCCTATAAGTAAACGGAATCCCAAAGTTTCAATAACTAGGGCAAAAGCTGGCTATGTTGCTTGGACTCTTAAAAACTGTCAACGGGTGCGTGTTGAATTCTCCAAAGGTAGTGCATTCTTGGAGGATTCGACACAGGTGCTGCAACATTTTTGAAGAGTCTGAGAAACATAGAAAACTGGTAATCGTAATTCACTCTCTGAAAGACTGACTTATGGAATTCAGTATATTGAACTTCTTCCTACTCTTGTGTCTGTAAGAGTTTATGGTAGTTGTTATTGATGCAATAGTTAATTGGTTGTGTATTTTTCTTATGGCAGTTGATTAGGCTTGTATGTGGTGGACATCCAGAAAACACTGCAAATCTCCCTCATACTACTCTGACTCACGTATTGGAGCTTAAACCTTACATTGAGGAACCTGTTTGCTTAGTGGGTTCATCTCATTCTATTCATTGTCCAGATCTTCGCCCTCAAATCAGACATGATTTTGTTCTTTCAAGTAAAAAAGCTGTTGAGGAATACTGGAACACTTTAGAGTATTGCTATTCTGCTAGTGATCGTAAAGCCGCTTTGCATGCATTCCCCGGCTGCACAGTTAATGAGGTTTAATTCTTTCTATTTTCTTTGTCTTTCAGTGACTACTTTGAATTTCCATTCTTTGAGCATAGTGGATGTCCATGGGAAAGGCCAGACCACTGTAAGTCTATATTTGATGCAGGCTTACCTTGCATTTCTAGAGGGGATATTATAATCTTTTCTACAATTGAGTATTTGATCTACCTTAAGTGGTATCTTCAGCTTTTAAAGGACATAACAACTCGAGAAATGGCCAAGAGTTGACAATACTTCATGCAACAAAATGCGTAAAGCCAAGGGCCTTAATTAGCAAACTTATGATGAAGTTGTGCACTTAATAGCATGTCTAATTTCTGTAGAGTTCGATTGCATCCTTGAAATGGTTAAGAACGTGGGAAAATTTCTTGTTGTACTTCTATTTCTCTATGATTTGTTATTTATTATTGAAAAATTACTCCCTTTGTTCTGTTATACATGGCAGCTGGTATAGTAGTTCAAAATGTTACTGTGAGTCTGTGACTTGAATATTATATTTGCTAATAATTGAAGAAAAATATTTAAGTAACGGTTGAAGAGTTACCTTGATAGAGAAACCATCAAGTCAAAGTTTGAAAATTGAATAGTAGTGATTTGAATTATTGAAAGTTGTGAAATTTGTATAGGAATGGAACTGGTGTTGAGCCTTTCGCCCAAAATAGAAAGTAAATAAGGATGAGTATTTTTTCTTTGATCTGTTAATTTGGAGGAATAAAGTGGATTGCCATGCAAGATACTTCTATGCATATCCGAAAGAAAGATTGTATTTTAGAACTTTCATTTGTTTATATAATAAGATGGTTTGCTTTACTTGGTTTGTCTCTTTCTCTTTTGCATGTTTGATGCTTCTTCGTTCTTAAGAACTTGCTGCTGAATGAGTATTATATTTGGAGAAATGTTATTTTTGTTTCATCTTCTTAAGCATTGTATTTAGGCTATCTGTCCCTCTTGATTATTTATTCTCAGTTTCTGGTTGTACTGAGAGGGAAGTAAAATATTGGTCAGGTATTTCTTTTCCGATCATGGGCCTCAATCAGAGTTATGACAGCTGATCAGCGGGCTGAACTCCTTAAGCGTGTTATTAACGATGGCCCACAGAGGAAACTTTCATTCAAGGAATGTGAGGAGATTGCTAAAGATCTGAATTTGACTTTGGAGCAGGTTCTTCTGTGTTCTCTTTGCCCGCTCTCTGAGTTGCAATAAGAAAATTATTTAATCAAGTTACAGGACATCTGGAAGTTGAATCTGTTAAAAAGTATTAATGTGGTAGTTTATCTAACTTATCTGATCATTAGATATTATGAGATCATTTAGTAACTGTTTGCCTTTCATCAGCTCGTTTCTTTTAATGGGATGCCAGGAATGTAGTTATGTTCTTGGCATTTGGAGAACCCATTTACACAAAAGTAGGCATCTTCGATTTTGGTCGTTTTCAACGTAAAATCATGTCAAGTCTTACTCCGCATTTTTTTGGTTTTGAATTGTATGTGTTTATGTTGTGATGCTGCTATCAAGTTGAAAACAACTTCATGCGCAACGTAGTCTTTCCTCTTTAGTTTACTTATTTTGTTGGCCATCTTCTTCCAGTAGTGTTAAAATCTGGATCCACTTGTAAGCCTATAAAACAGAGTTGCTGAGGCATATATATTGGGAAATATGCTGCTGGCAAACTTGCTGATTCTAGGTTAACAATTTATTGTTGGAAACCAGGCTTTCCAGATTAATGACTTGCTCGAACGTCAGTGTTTAATTGCAGTTCTGCCATAAAATAAGATAGTTGCCATTTTTACGTGCAACTAGATGAGTAAAGCTGAATTAGTTTGGTATTGGAAGGTTAAAAAGGGGAAATAATAGATAACACAAAAATATTGAAGAGACATCCAAGCTACTAGGCTAAGGGACAGAAGGAATCTTACCAGTGTTGATCTGAAAAAGGATATAGATGAGTTGCTGCTGATTTTGTAAAAAGAGAGAAGGAAGAAAAAGATGAGTCAAAAACAACAAAGCAAAAAAAAAAATGGAAGAGAGATGAGTGGTGGTTGTTGTTGACTTTGTAAAGGACTTCTAGTTAGACACATATGGCCAGTGTTCACTGCTAAAATAAAAGGTCAATATTGTACTTAATAATCTACACTCCTGACTAGTACATATCTCTGTTAAGGGAACAATAGTACTACTCTTAATTATGTTTTGTGCTCCTGACTCGAACATGTGCATGTTTTAGGGAAGCCACATCATTGTCATACAAATAAAAGAAGATATATAGAAAATCATCATGTTAAAGGACCAAAAGATTGCTTACGAGGTGCCAGGAGTAAAGGATCTGTGTTGCCTTCAAATTTTTCCTGCATCAGTTTATTACTAAATCTGTCACAAACAAGCAGCATGGTAGAAATCAGCTTCTATTTGCATGTAAACAGTGAACTCTCACTTTCTTGTTGCTCAACTTGATGAATTTGAAACTTTATCCTTTTTATTAGGGAGCACATTTAAATGATGAATCAGTGAATGCATCAAACAACACCTAATGATCACTTTTGCATGCATGAAGAGCTAAAGTAGTTTTCCATTAGAAATCGTCTTGATTGGTACTCTCTTATGTAATGACTGAAGAAATTCTTCTAGACCTTAAGACATTCTTATTTTTTTGAAGGAAACTCTGTTTGTTTAAGCACCATTTAATTAAATTTGTTTTTAGACAGTCACATTCTTGGGGAAGGCTCATTCTTACCTGTCACTGGAAAAAAAGAAAGAAGCTTTTTCCAATACTGATGTCTCATTTATATCATTAAAGTATGCAAGTCCTACATTTTTCAGTCAGGTTACTGTTCATTTGCAGGTCCTTCGAGTCTATCATGATAAACGACAACGACGACTTACCAGCTTTGATCGAGTTTCAGATGCTGGAAAGGAAGAAATTCAGCCGCCTCAAGGTACACCTACATTATCTCCAAAGAAAAGGAAAAGACCTGTAAGAAGGAAATCTTCAAAGCCTGCGGAGGCTGGTACTGAATTTGGACAGCCCCAGCCATTGAGCCAGATAGTCAACGAGGAACAAAGCTCTTTCCCGTCTACTTCATGTACACAGACATGCAGCTTGGAGGGATATCACCTTCAAGATGACGTGGTAGCTGCTGAAGAGTCAGAATTACCTGAAGATGATGGGGTAGGACGTGCTTTTCTTGATAAAATTGCCTTGTCAAGAGCGAAGCCTACACGCAAGGGAAAGTTCTGGTGGACAGATGATGTAGATAGGTAAATCTTATGAATTATTCCTATCTCATGAGGTCAATAACCAAATGGCTGGTTGGTATGAACAGATTTTTTTCAAAAGTTCCTGATGATAATAAGATTTTTGAGCTTAAATTCTTGTCATTAAATTGGTGATTTACTGCTAGTTCCTTAATGCTACCCATGGTATCCTGTTGCCTGGATCTATTTGTATGTTTAAGCTTATTACTTGGATTACATGAGAAATTTTATGTACAGGCAACTGGTAATCGAATATGCAAGACACCGAGCTTCTCTTGGAGCAAAATTCCATCGTGTAGACTGGGGAAAGCTTCATAATCTTCCAGCACCGCCTGATGCCTGCAGAAGGAGAATGGCATCATTGAGAACAAATCAACAGTTCAGAAAATCTATTATGAGACTGTGTAATGTGCTTAGTCAGCGTTATGTGGATTACCTTGAGAAATCCAAAGATAAAAAATTGAACCATGAAGGTCATCAAGCAACACAGTGTAATTGTCTTAAAAATACCTCGAACTTCCTCTCTCAAGATCCATGGGATAACTTTGATGATGCCACTATAAAATTGGCCCTGGAAGATGCTCTGCGTTACAAAAAGATATCCAAATCGGAGACCTTGAAAGATGTTCAGCCTTTCTTTGATAACAGCTCAGATGTTAATACTGATGAAAGACATGTGAGACTCATGCTTTCTTGTCAGTTATTTCATGACCTTTTGTGGCATAAATTAGTCGCTAATTACTTAGATTTAGGCTTAGCATTTTAACAAAAATATCAGCAACTTGAGATGCCGGCACTTGCTGTAGGTTGTTTGCAGAAGTGTAGCTTATCTTGTTTTTTGAAGAAACTGTGACTAACTCAATTTGTTTCTTTGCCAGATTGTTATTTGAATTTTGTATTTAATTTGTTTGATGTTCCCCTCTCTTTCAGGGTTCTTGTGGTCCTCAATCAGTTTTACCAGTTTCTTGTGGCCAATATGTTGATAATTTTAGTGAAAATACTGAATATTCTGGTACACCAATAAGCTCAAATAGGATCCCTCAGAAGTATGTGAATCTCACGATTGGCGGCATCCCCATCAGTAAACGATTATATGAATCAGCAGCAGTTGCTAATGCTGCAGAGCTATTTAAGCTCATCTTTCTCTGTAGCTCAAAATCTCCACTTGTGCCAACCTTGCTTGCTGAAACCTTAAGGCGCTATTCTGAGCATGATCTCTTTGCTGCTTTCAACTACCTCAGGGAGAAAAAAGTTTTGGTAAATCTTGTTTTGTACTACTATGTATTTAGATGCTGGCCTTGGTACATTTTTGAATTATCTCTCCATGTCAATTTATGTGATGATATTTCTGTTTAGAGATGTTCAAAATACTTTATATGATTCCATTACGTATATTAGTCTACAGTTTCGGCAATTTTCAAAAATTCAATTTCATCAAACAATTAAAATTGTTTTGTACTTTCATGTGATGTAGGACTAGCTTTTCATTCATCACTGTAATATTTTCTTCCACTTCAGTTAGTATAGTATATTAATATAAGTCAAATTAATGTCTTAAATTTTGTGCTAGTCAAATGCCATATAGAAAAACAGGAGTGTAAAGTTACAGCTTGTTTTTTTACAAGTAATCTGTCTTCACCTATGTCCTATAACTATAAACGTAAACTAAATGAAATTCACTATCAGTTTCTTCAGTAGGTGCAACTGTTGCTACAAAGACCTATAATTAGAAAAAGATTTGTCTTCATCTTTTGTTTTCTCCGCAAATATTTCCTAAGCTTTAAATATTTCTCCTTGCAGATTGGGGGCCATTCCAATTGTCCTTTTGTCCTTTCTCAAACCTTCTTGAATTGTATAGAATTTTCTCCATTCCCAAGTGATACCGGAAAAAGAGCTGCTAAGTTTGCTAGCTGGCTTTGTGAAAGAGAGAAGGAATTGATTGCTGAGGGGGTGGATCTTCCAACGGATTTGCAGTGTGGAGATGTTTACCACCTTCTTGCTCTGCTTTCTTCAGGAGAACTATCAATTGCACCATGCCTACCCGATGAAGGTGTTGGAGAGGTTGAGGACTCCCGGATATCTAAACGCAAGAATGATGACAGTGAGTTTTCTGACAGTGACAGGTATAAAAAGCTGAAAACTTCAATGGCTAGTGATGGTGAACTTTGCTCACGCCGTGCAAAAGGTTTTCCAGGAATTAGGTTGTGCTTGAGGCATGCTACACTTTCAAGAATAAAAATTATGGATTTACTCAAAGACAGTGATAACTATACTTGTGCACAATCTGTTAAAGATCATCGAGCCACTGATATTGGCAGTGTCTCATTCGACTCAGATGACCAAGTAAATGAACTTCATGATAGCGAGGTCCCATATACCACAGTTTTTCCGACCGAGTCACCATGGCAAGTCATGACTACCTATGCTGAACGTGTTTGTTCCTTTGGTTCTTGTCCGGAACAGAACTCTCTGGTATATCCGGAAATGTTTAGATCTGTTTATTCAGCTATCCAAATGGCTGGTGACCAAGGTTTGTGCATGAAAGATATCTCGAGGATTCTAAAGATGCAAGGTATGTAACCACAAACCTGCAAGGTCTTCTAACCCTGCCATTTAAATACTCATTACTAATATTTATTTATTTTTTACAGATAAAAAGCTTTCTGAAGCTGTCATTGAGGTGTTAGAAGCATTTGGACGAGTTTTGAAGGTGAGTCTGAATTAACAATTAGCTATCTTCCCTTGTTCTTTGCACCATCTGATGAAGTTTCATGCACCTGCTTAGAGTTACTAATGAAAGAATTCTGATGAAATCCTCAGTTATAGTTTATTTGATGTTATTTTTGTGAAATAACACTTCTCACTCATTTACTGAATAGGAAATATTAGTAAATGGATTGTTTTAAAAAGAGTCTTTCTTGTAGAAGAAATAGAAGCTGTTGGTTCATTTGCCATGGTCAATGTGGATTCACTTGTGTTGAGTGTAAACTAGTTTTGCCTGAAACTCCTCTAGGTCTCTTCATTGGGTGTTTTACTTTTCTGTGTAGTGTGTTTGTCTTGTCACTTATGCCTTGAATCTTGAGAATTTACTTCATAAACTGACTGATCGCTCCTGAAAACAGATGGATATTACTTTGGAATTCCCCGAAGCCCCCAAAATGTATTGTATTTAGAATAATGGCATACCTTGGTATGTTTTAACATGAATATGCCGGTTCAAAGTGTCAAATGATACTCCCTTTGTCCCATTTTATGTGGCACCCTTTTAGTCTGTCCCAAAAAGAATGTCACCTTACTATAATTAGAAACAATTTTAACTTTTAAATTCCTCTTTTACCCTTAATGAAATGAAACTCAGCTACACAAATATGTAAGGATTGTTTTAGACCACTAGTTTCAAAAGTCTTCCTTTTTTCTTAAACATCGTGCCAAGTCAAAGGGTGACATAAAATGGGGCAGAGGGAGTATTAAGAAAATTGTTGTTTATATAAAGAATCTACCATATATCGCCTGATTTTTTGTTAAGCATGATGTACAATAAAGACGGGGGATGGAAAGAGAAGAAACTATGAGTAGAGAGGCCAAACTGCTTGAGTTCCCTGATGGCTTGAGTTGGTTTAGTGATATGAAAAATTTTGGTAGGTTAAAAAATGAACCATGTGACTAGGCACCCAAATTGGCATAGTTGTCATGAACATGTACTTCAAAATTCTTGTATTACTTGTAGATTGCTCATCAGTTTAAGTTTGGTGTGTTGGCGTTCTTCTCAGTTAAGTGCTAGTATGTCTCTTGTGTTGTGAATTAATATATCATTGAGCCATGTGTTCTATGAATAAAATTGATGTACATGCTTAATTCGCTGCTGACCAGCTTCCTCAATATTGTGTGGAGGTAGCCACTATAACTCAATAAAACCCATGACATTATGTATTAAGCTTGTTGTAGTTGTTTGTTTTACATGTGGTTTGATTAAGGAAAGATGGCACTATAGCTAGTGATGTAATTAATAGAGAATGGAACAGAGTGCAGTAGAAGGCCCATCTTCTATTCAACTAATCATCTAGTGGCACCACAAAATGCAGGTCAATGCTTACGACTCTATTCGGGTGGTTGATTCTTTATATCGTTCCAAGTACTTTTTGATTCCAGTGGCTGCTATTCATGAAGATGCTACATCATCTCCTTATGAAGATTCTGAGGCTAAAACATATGAGGAGTCTGCTACACATAATAGAGAAAATCATAAAGATGTGGAGTTGCAGAATTCTGATAAGGTACACAAAGTCACAATTCTTAATCTTCCTAAAGCGGTTGCTGAACCTTCAAGTGAAAAGCAAACCATCAATGAGGCAAAAGGTTGTCGGCCTACTGAAGCTAGTTCACCCACAAGAAATCACCCAGAAGAACCATATGATCTCCGCTCTACTGGTTTGCATTTGTGTAAGCCAATATTGCCTTGGCTAAATGGTGATGGTACTACAAATGAACGTGTCTACAAGGGGCTTGTACGCCGTGTTCTTGGCATAGTGATGCAAAATCCGGGAATAAAAGAGGTACGCCCTTTTTCTTACATTAAAACATAGATACCTGATCATGACCAGTGAATCTGTGCAATTTAGAAGTATTACTTTCTAATTTTGTGCATAATGAATTGCTTCAAAATATTAGGGACAATTGATCCTTGTTGGTTGTAGAATAAATCAGTGAATTTCTTCTTAATTTTTGTCTAGTTCTCGTTGTTAATACAGTATCTTTTTTTTTTCATTTTTCTTAGTCTTTAGTGCTAGGTTCATTTGCTTCTCTATCTTTTTCAATGTTCTCACAGATTTTGTGCTGTGTTCTTGGGAACACCACTTCATATCGATTTGTTATACTTCATGTCATATGGATTCATTTCCTTATGAATACTGGAACTCAATCATTGATGATTGAATCATAGAGTCATTCTTTTTCCTCATCTTGATCATTGATGAACACTGCATACCAATTTAAACATCCATTTTCAGCTTGACTGTTTTATGTATAATCCATCCTCGTAGCAATATATATGTATATATATATACACAGATACTTCTAATTTATATTATTAGTTTCAAACTGACTTCTTAATTATTGTTCAGGGTGATATTATCTGCCACATGCATGTTCTAAATCCTCAGGTATGATATTTATTTCTGTTTCCTCAGACTTGTTTCTTCAGTCTGTTGATTATCAGATAAAATGTAACATGAGGCGGTATCATTGTTCTTGCCCAAGAAATGATAAAAATTCCAATGATCTCTTCTCCCAAGGCCCTCTTTCCATAAATTATGAGCTGCTCAAAATTTTCATGTTTTCTATTATACCAATCTGGGACTTCCTCTTGCCAAATTTATTGCTTCTGAGTGCGCATTTGGAACCCCTGATGTGCCTTCTAAACATAAACAAAGTTCATCTCTTTACCATACTTGTAGTTTCTACATACCGGGATATTCTCTAGTTAGTGAGATTGTGTGATCCTAGGACAGGGGCGGAGTTAGAAGCCCAGCAACGGGTCGAAACCAATAGCTTTTCCTCGAATAATGTAGTTGTGTTGAGAAATTTATTAAATATGTACACATTAAATTTAGAATCTAGTTATTAACACTTTTGAAGCCATCGTTCTAAAATCCAGAACCCATAAAGTTGAAATCCTGACTCCATATCTCTTGAGGCTGAAAATTGCTGGCACCTAATAGTTCTACTTTTTTGGTCTGTAGATAGCAAAGAAAATCCAAGTTTTGGTAGTAATGAAGATCTTAAAGTTTCAACAATTATTCAAATCCTTTTGCTTGTAATGTGCTATGGGTCTCTACCTCAACGAGGTAGGGGTAACGTATGTGTACACTTTACCTACACTAGACCCCACTTGTGGAATTACACTAAGTTATGTTGTTGTAGTAGTAATGTTTTATGGGCATGAGATAGACAAGACACTTTTACATCTTCTCATCTGCTAAAACATTTTTGTTGCGTCTTTCAGAGTTGTAGAAGTTTGTTAAACATGATGGTCCTGGATAACGTTATCTTTTCGCGTAAGATTCCTCAGGCAAATTCAAGCGGAGCACCAGCAATTCTGAGTAGTTTTATTGGTAGCCATTTCAAGAAATCGAAGTTAGTTTCAAGGGAACATTTCTTTGCAAACCCCTCTAGTACACACCTGTTGTAATGTAGGTAGATGTTGATCTAGTTATGTATGTAGGTAGATGTTGAATCTAGTTATTTATTTGTTTTGATCTTTTCGTTCTCTTGGTTCGTGTTTGGGACTAAGGCATAGTTGTTGTTGTCATCTCCTAGTGCTGATCTTTGTATAGTAATTTTCCTAAAAATGCACAACTTGTAGCCCCGTCAGACACGGAAGCGGATGTAAATGTAATTTTAGGATTCCAAAACTCCAATAGCATTTGCCTAAGAATTCACTAGTTATTATTCTTGTTACTAACTTGTAGTCGGTGTAGACTTTAATTCCTGAATTCGCCTCTGACATGTTCAGTTAACGAACTTGTTTAGGTAAGAAGAATCATTTGATCCCTATAAACTTTTCCATTTCTACTTGCGTACAAGGAAAATGGAAAAGGGAATCAAGAAATTAGTTGATAAATTGATGCTTCTTTAATTCGGTAATGGTTAGTTTTAAATGAAGAAGAATATTTCACTTTTTTAGTATTAAGCTAGAAAAAATGTTCAATTAGGAAATTAATCATCGTGTAAGTAAATACATTATATTGCAATTTTCACATTTACTACTTCTATAGATAATTAATTTAACTAATTTGAATTTACTTTATATAAATGCATTATGAGAGACTACTTCATATCAAAAGGAGATATTGTAGCTTCACGAGTTCATGCAAAGTCATACAACAGTGAATTTACGTCATCGAAAATATTTTTACCAATCAGTTATGAATTTAAATTATATATATCATCCTCATAACCAATCATAACATAATTTAAATTATATACATCGTAATCACAACATGAATTTAAGTTACGGACATTATCGGTACAAATAATTTTAGAGTTAGGTACTAGGTAAAAATTAAGGTAATTTGTTGCATATGGTTGTTTAAGCCATGAATGCAACATTCTCAGCTGCTGCTCCCAAAGCTCTAATGGAGCTAAAAGCAGCTCTCTTTCATGGCTTCCAATCATTCAATCAACTTAAACACATTCATGCTCGCCTTATTCGTTCAGGTTTTGATCAAAACAATTATCTTTTGAACTTACTATTAAAATTTACTTTGAACAATTTCAACAATCCAAATTATGCTAAGCTTGTATTCAATCAAACTCAAGAACCCAACATTTTTCTTTACAATACTATGATTCGTGGGTTGGTTTCGAATAATTGTTTTCACCAATCAATTGAATATTTCCATGGGATGAGAAATGAAGGTTTCTTGCCCAACAATTTCACTTTTCCATTTTTGTTGAAATCTTGCACGAGGTTATCGGATTTTGAATTGGGTGTTAAGGCTCATGGGCTTGTTGTGAAAGGGGGATTTGATTATGATGTGTTTGTGAAGACTGGGTTGGTTTGTTTTTATGCTAGGTGTGGATTTCTTGATGATGCACACCAGATGTTTGATGATATTCCTGAGAAGAATGTTGTGTCTTGGACTGCGATAATGACGGGGTATATTGATTTTGGGAAGTTTAAGGAGGCTATTGGTTTGTTTCGGAGGTCGTTGGAGATGGGTTTGAGCCCGGATAGTTTTACTCTTGTTAGGGTGTTGTCTGCGTGTAGTCGAGTAGGGGATGTTAGTGCTGGTGAGTGGATACATGGGTACGCGGTGGAGATGGGTATGGGGAGGAATGTGTTTGTCTGTACTGGTTTGGTTGATATGTATGCTAAATGTGGGGAAATGGCGAAAGCTCGTGAGGTTTTTGATGAGATGGTAGAGAAGGATGTTGTGTCTTGGAGTGCTATGATACAGGGTTATGCGGTGAATGGGCTTCCTAAAGAGGCTTTGGAGGTGTTTTACAGGATGCAACGAGAGAATGTTAGGCCGGATTGCTATTCAATGGTTGGTGTACTTTCTGCATGTGCAAGGTTAGGAGCGTTAGAAGTTGGCGAATGGGCTAGTAAGTTGATGGACATGAATGAGTTTTTGTCTAATGCTGTTTTAGGTACAGCACTTATTGATATGTATGCTAAATGTGGACGGATGGTATCAGCTTGGGAAATGTTCAAACAAATGTTGGTGAAGGATAGAGTAATCTGGAATGCTGTTGTATCGGGTCTTGCTATGCACGGGTACGTGAAATCTGCCTTTTGTTGTTTTGGTCAAGTAGAGAAACTTGGTATAAAACCTAACGGAAACACATTCATCGGTCTCCTTTGTGCTTGTACTCATGCTGGCCTTGTTGATGATGGTCGCAAATATTTTCAGAGCATGTCTCACTTGTACTCTTTGGAACCAGCAATTGAACATTATGGATGTATGGTTGATCTTCTAGGCCGAGCTGGCTTGCTGGATGAAGCTCACTCGTTGATCGAGAGTATGCCAATGAAGGCTAATGCCGTCATTTGGGGAGCTCTGTTAAGTGGCTGCCGGTTACATCGTGATACCAAGTTGGCTGAACATGTGCTAAAGCAGTTGATAGAATTGGAACCATGGAACTCTGGAAACTATGTTCATTTATCAAATATATATGCATCTAACAATAAATGGGACGATTCGGAAAAAATCAGGTCTTCTATGAACGAGAGAAGAATGCAGAAGATTCCTGCATATAGTTGGATAGAGATTGATGGAATAGTTCATGAATTTCTCGTTGGAGATACATATCATCCAATATCAGATAACATATACGTTAAACTCGGTGACCTGAGCAAGGAGTTAAGAGAGGAAGGTTATGTTCCAAAAACAGAATACGTTCTATTTGACATCGAAGAGGAGGAGAAGGAGCATTTCGTGGGCTGTCACAGTGAGAAGCTGGCGCTTGCATTTGGCTTACTAAGTACTAAACCTAGTGATGTTATCAGAATAATAAAAAATCTCCGTATCTGTGGTGATTGCCATACGTTCTTCAAGCTTGTCTCAAAGATAACGGAGAGAGAAATTATCTTACGGGATAATAATCGTTTCCATTGTTTCCTTAAAGGTTCATGCTCATGTGGAGATTACTGGTAAGACTTCAGTTGGTAATATGATGTTGCAGAAGAGAATAGAGGCCAATTGGTGCCATTCCCTTATGCAGAAGAGATAGATCTAATACTTATTTTTCATCAGCTCGATAAGACCAAGGGGGGTGATATGTACGCAGCCTATGCTGATGCAAGCATCAGTGATGGCTCGAACCTGTGACCTATAGGTCATACGAAGACAACTTTACTGTTGCTTCAAGGAAGAGGAGCAATGATATGCAGAAGCAAGATATTGTGTGACAGAACGGTATATGGTATGAATGAATTGGATAAACTTTGTTTGCATTTCTACAGTTAGATTCTCCGTCCTCATAAATGGTTACCTTCATGGCTTCTTTCCAACCTAGAGAGGGTTGAGACACGGAGATCCTCTTTCTACGTTTCTCTTTATCCTCGTGATGGAGGGTCTCCCCAATATGCCATACGTTGCCATGTAGAAAAAATTGATCAAAGGCTCTATCGACAGCTCCAATACACACTTCATCTTACGTAAGTTACATTTGACGATTCATTGATCCTGTGTGATGTAGAGGTTGATTCAGTCCATCTTCTAGGTTCACAATTTGCAGCTCTTCGCGATGATATTGGCCATTAGAACCATTTCTATGAATCTTTGGGCTCTGTGCAAGCTTTAAATCAGTCTTCATTTGGTGGACTGTCCAGAAAGAAAGAAACAACTGATTTTTTCAGAGTAAAAAGCAGAATGACCTTGAAAGACATTGCATTTTTTACCTAAGCTCTACGACAAGAGAACTAAACCTAGTGTTTGGGTGGAGAAGTGTAGAGGAGCGGACCCATCATCCCCGAGTTTCAAAGGTTGCAGTTGGTCCTGAGGGTTGGCTCCAAATGGATTTCTCAGGATAAAAGGAAACACATTTGTATTTTTTGCTAACCTTTTGGCACATGGCTAATACTAGTCCTAGCATCTTGTTTATGTTGGATATTTATATTAATGAGATTACCCTTAATTATCAACAAAACAAAAAGAGTACTGTACGTATATTAAAAAATGTTTCACCATTTGCATGCTGGAATTGTTTTCCACCACTTCTTTTGTCTTACAGTGCCTCTGACATTATCCCACCACCAGTGTTAGATGCATAGTATCGAAATTGAATTCATCTGAACCTAATACTTTTATGTTCCAAAATCCACAAAGATTACTACTATTACTCATAACTTTAAAAATGCAATATGGTCAACGCTAAAAACCTTAAAAGTTGCATCCATAAAACTTCACCTCTGTCCAGCATTTCAAAAGAATACATATATATCCCATTTGAGATGAATCATGGAAAGAAATAGTTGCCACAGCTAGACATTTACCACCTTTGCATTATTATTCTCTGCATCTACAGAACACAGATAACATGTAGAGCTTAAATTGAATGAGAACATTTTGATGCTACCATTCCATAATAATGAAACATAGTTTTTCAGATAGAACACATAAACGATTACTATTACATTGCCACCTAACGAGAGATATCGGGTTTTCCACCTTTGCCAATCTCTTATCACCAGTGAATGGTAAAAACTTGTTAAGAATCTGACTCGGAGAACTTCTTGGATTCATTGTAAGGATGAGAGCAATGCAAATACATGGATGCCTCAGCAGAATAGGCTACTGAAAATCTCAGGTATGTCAATGAGGAATTACAGACGAGACGATGAAGATGGAGAATTTGATAATGCTGAAATGAATCAGTTGAAACTTCCCACTGAATCCAGTTTTGAAGGCAGACAATATCTACCTTTGATATTGAAAAAAAATCCGAACTTTTCTAACTCTATATAAGTAAATAGAGACTGAGTGCATAAATTACTCGCAAGAGAAAACTATCTACGAAGCTATTAAGGAATACACATGAGCATAGGACAAGACATCCGATCCAAAAATCGGAGAAATAACATGTTCATGCTCATTGCAGAGAAATTTGCATCACTACAGAAGGGTTCAGGCAGGTCAAAAACAAATACTTACTTCACATATACAGTCACTCGGGCAAACAACCCTCCTCTAAGAAGAATTGTGCTATGTCCCCCCGATCCCACAAATGCTCAAAACAAAGCCACAGGGCATACAAGAAAACAGAAGATTACGTGAATGATGGCGATCAGACTTGTAAAACCATTTATCCTTATGATAAACTCAGTATTTTTAGAAAAGCTAGGAATAACAATCTTACAAAATTATATTCGTCAAACAAAATACTTAACCATCTGAATCTCTTTCTTCTTAAAACCACATTTCTCATAAAAAGGTCTATTCTCTTCAGTGCAATCAAGGATTACCTTATAACACCCCATTGAATGAGCATGATCAGCAAGATATTCAACAATTCTCTTACCTAATTGCATCCCACGAGCACTCGAATCGACCACAACATCCTCAATATGTCCAGCTTTGCCACAATTCCTCACAAACTTCTTCTCAATAAACACACTTCCAGTCGCAACAATCTTCCCTGATTGGACATCTTCGATCACACAAATACAATGGTCATCCCCGTATTTTGCGATTTCTTCAAATCTCTCCTTAAATTTCTCGTCCGAAACAGAATCACAGATAGTCAATTGTCTCAGCAATTCAATAAAACCTTTTTCTTTATCAGTAACCTCCAGCTTGCGGATATGAAGCGAATCTTCAACAGAATTTTCACTCTGCATCATTGCCTTCAAACACTAACCAATTTTCCAGCATAATCATTTAGATTCAAAAATAACAAAACAATAAGGTTCCATATGACCAAATCCAATATAAGTAAAATGTCAATACCAAAACATACACAACAACACATTCCGACAAGTGAGGTCTGAGAAGGATAGAGTATACACAGACCTTACCTCTACCTCGTGTAAATAGAGTTGTTTCCAAAAGACCCTCAACTTAAATAACACGTAACGCCAAATACCGAAATTAGCAAAAACAAAGACTTCTCCTAAGCTTTATCTCAAATTAACTAAATCATCAAAAAGAGAAAAAAGATAAAAAAAAAATACTATATGAAAGATGATATAACTGAAAATTTCCAATTAGAGGCACAACTAAAGTATCAACTACGGTTTCGGCAGAACCCAATAGCTTTGGCCAAAACAATTATATCTATAATCATATCAGAACTCAATAAGCTACATTTCCTAAAATCTAAACATATAAACTTAAAATTCTGAATCCGCTATTTATTTCCAAATGGAGATTTCTCATAATGAGTTGCCGATTATTACCCTTACTTCTGTCAAGTATGTATCATCATCTAAAATTAACTAAGCTTATGCAAAATCTATTAAATCACACCATAGCTTTGAACTAGTAATTCATAAGAGCAATGGATTGTGTTTTACCATCTTCACCAAATTTAGCATATACAACAAATAGATGCACAAATTCAATACAGAATCACAAAAAAAAAAAAAAAAAAACAGATATTGCATCCTTTTAATCAGTCATATCCAATGGAGATAGAAGATTATTGTCCAATTTGAAAAAGGAGAAAAAAAACTGACCTGAGAGAGCAAATCATCATATGGAGAAGAAGATCTACAGGGAAATTATTTGGGTGAATTGCAATTTGGACACGAGAAATGTAGTTGAAAAGAAAAGAAAATGGGTCGGGTCGGGTCGATTAAATGGGTGAGATTCTAAGGAAATTGGGTATTTAATATTATTCGGGTGTTTATTTAATTCTAAACTTCTATATGTGATTTTTCGTTGAGTTAAAGGTAAATTTGTTACAAAGTATAATGGAAGGGGTATTTTGAATTCAAAGTACAGGGAATGGTGTATTTAAATTATTTCTAATGGTATAGAGATATATTTGATTTATTTTTTTTGTATTTCTTTTGCAATGTTTGATTTAGTTTAGTTTATTAAAATTAGTATATATTGTGTAATTTTAGAAAGAAAAAAACTACAAAAATATTATCTACGAATATATATATTGGAAAGAATTTTGACGAACAAATAGATCTTTAATCGTATTTATGTATGTATTAAAACTCTTTACATTACTAATATGATGAATTTTTATATATTAGTTATACATATTTTGATATCAAATAGAGTGTATAACTAATGTTTGCATAAGTTATATATAAGTTGAAAAAGTATATTGACTGTATCACAAAATTACAAGTAAATTATTTTTTATATATATTAATATGTTTAATCCCTTTGGCACAATATATACATATATTTTAATTCTCTCTAATTAAAATTCAGATTCTATCGCTAAATTATAATTTTAAGAAGTTTAAAGTATGATCATTAATCATTTGCAAAAGGCCTAATAATGTAAGCCCATAAAATAAGAAGTTACATGATAATCGACAAAATTGCAGCTTTAAGGTAGCAAAACCTATTGAATTTCCACCTTTTAGTTCTTTCTTCTTGTTTTATTTTTAGTAAGGAAAGTTAGAAATAATCGATCAAAATTTCTTTATTTTTAATGAAGAGTTTTGAATTAAAAATTAAAAAATAGATAACTTTTTTATATGAAGCGCTTTTATCCTTTTTAATGAGTTTTTCCAATATATACTCGAATTAGTGAAGTGAATAAATTTCGGATACTTGATAAGTAAAAAAAAAAAAAAGCTAAAAAATAATGTTATCTATTTTTGAAATATTACACATTTAGTAGTTATTTTTTATTCCTTTAAATTACTCTAATCCCCAACAATTAATAATCATATATATCATATTTATAGAGAACCTAAGGCCCGCCTATGTGGCGCTACCACAAACCAGAATTCCCTGTTAATTTATTTATTTTCAAAACTAGCCTTTCCATTTCATGAAAAGTTGTGACTTTAATGAAAAGTTGTGACTTTTATGAAAAGATGTTACTTTAATGAAGAGTTGCGACTTTTATGAAAAGTTGCGACTTTAATGAAAAGTTGCGACTTTAATGAAAAGTTGTGACTTTTATGAAAGGCAGTGACATTTCCGAAGGATTGCAACTTTTCCAAATAGTTGTAACCTTTCAGATAAGGCACAATATACATGTATTCACACTACCCTTTGTTGTCTATAAATAGAGGAATTTCCTCTCATTTTAAAATAACAAAAATTCTGAACCTCCTCTTCTTCTTCTTCACAATTAAATATTTGTGTATTTTGCTCCTGTTGAGTGGCTCACTGACACCATTGATTATGTTACAAATCCTGGTATGTATTTTTACAATCATTAATTTATGTTTATGTTATTAAGGATAAATGATAAGATGTAATAATTTTCATTTTCCTTTACATTATTAATGTTTGTTACTACGTAATCTTGTATGTAAGATAATATAGTGTTTTAGTTTTAATGCCTGATAGATTTTAAGTATTATTTTATAAATCATGTGACATAAAATTCCCGCGCTTCGCGCGGATATTTTACTAGTGAAGTATAAAACTCAATGAAACACTAATTTAAACATTTAAATCAACTTGACTATTTAGAAGACTAATTAAAGATTTAAAAAAAGAGGTAATTTGTCATTTGGAAAGATGACAAATCTTCCAACAAATCATTACAATCTGTATTAAGTGGAATTTGTGTTTGTAGAAATTATTTCTATTATTTTGTCTATTTTTATGATCATAAATTATGTTCTCTATTATAACTCTTTGGAAAAAAAGATTACTTATTTAACACTCGTAATTATTTTTCACCAACGAAAGCCAGAATCGTGCATTTCTAAGCTCGAGGTTGCGTCCATTCCACGTGCATTTCTAGTTCCTCAATTTGTTTATCCTAAAAATTTTTTTATATAAATTGTTGAGATAAAACATAAAATAACCTTTTTTTTAAAAACAGAAGAAAAAGACAGAAAGGAGTAGGTTATATACAAACTTAAAATAATTCCATAACAAAAAATAATTTATTAAATTAAGGTGACAGCTTAAACAGTGAAGGACTATTCTGTTGCCACATATTTTACAAATAATATTTGCTATGACATCAGTATGTATTAGTATAATTTATATATGTGTAGTTTGTGGATAAATTTACATGTGATTCACCTAAGTCCTCCTTTGAAGACATATTTATTTTTTATACCTCGATTATTTCATTGCGCATAAATATTGCATAAGACTTAAATAATGGAAAGAAATTATCTATTATTTTTACCTTTACTAAAATTCAAATATAAGATTTTATGATTTTATTCTTATTTCATTGATCATTAGGCTATATATAACCTTAATTATTTCAGTGCATCTGCTATCTCATACCAACATATATATCATGATTTGCACGCCGTGACTTACTGATGAAAATAAATTATCTAAAATATTTTGGAAAAACTACATAATTTGACATACTTCACTACCATATACATACTATTATTATTATCTATATTTTCAAAATATTACTCCCTCCGTCCCATTTCATGTGAGGTAGTTTGACTCGCACAAAATTTAAGAAAGAAATGAAGACTTTAAAAACTTGTGGTCCAAAATAAATGATAGAAATTTGTGTGGTTGTAAATCACTTCATTAAGGGTAAAATATACTCCATCCGTTTCACAAAGAATGACCTAGTTTGACTTGACACGGAGTTTAAGAAAATAAAGAAAACTTTTGAATCTTGTGGTTCTAAATTAAAGTTATGTCAAATGTACAAAATTGTCCTTTAATCTTGTGGCCTTAAGCATGCCACGTGGAAAGTTGAAATTAAAATGTTACCAAAAAAGAAAGAGGTCATTCTTTTTTAAACACAGAGGGAGTATATTTTATAGTTAAATTATTATATTTAATATAGAAATGTGTTACTCCCTCTGTCCCAATTTATGTGACACATTTCGCTTTTTGAGAATCAAACAGTTTAAGTTTGACCAAGAATTTGCTCATGAAATTTTCAAATTTTTTAAAATGAAATTTATATATTTGTAAACTATACAAAAAGTACTATAAGTCTCAATAGTTGATAATACAAAATATTTAAAAAATATAGGAAAAAATTACGGTCAAAGATAGACATGTTTGAATCTCGATATCCGAAATGTGTCACATAAATTGGGACAGAGAGAGTATTATTTTTGGGACTGACTAATTGAGACAGAGGGAGTACATATTTTACCACTAATTACGAATTTTCTATCATATATGGATGACAGTACACATAGAATTTAGCTACATGCTTTTGTTACCAAATACACAAAAATAGGGAGAGAGGCGAGCGAAATTCGTATCATCGTATGTAACTCAGGTATATGCGAATCACACCAGATACATGTATTTATATGTATCTGGAGTGGTTCGCATGTATCTGGGATCAGAGGCGAACCCAGAATTTGAAGACTTTGGGTACACCAATATCACCTTAGCTCAAATATGAGCTTTAAGATAAACTTAAAATAAAAACAAAGAAATAACACTCTGGCTAGATTTGAACCTAGGTCTCACAGGTGGATCCTCTAGCTTATACCAACAACACAATGATGCTCCTATGCTTTTCATGGATGCACTGTGAATTATATTCTAATTTATGTCAGTTTCTCAAGATAGATATACATATATATACATGATTTTTCCCGAAATTTAACAGGTGCACGTGAACTCCACCTAGGGGTGGGTCCGCCTCTGTCTGGAATACCAGATACATTGGAAAGTGGCGAGCGAGATGGGAGAGAGGCAACAGAGGCGAGCGAGATTTGCAATGTATCCCAGATACATGCGAATCTACTTGGATACAATGTATCTAAAACAAATTACACCTAAGTTTAACCCCATGTATTTGAGATACATGTATCTGAACGTATCTGGAGGCACTAAAATCTGATAAGATACGTAATATTGCAAACTAAAGTGTATCTAAGTAATTAGCTCTTAAACTAATGGAATTTATATAAGTTCCCCAAATATTTTTAGCCTTAGATAGGATTTGAATCTAAAATCTCATGATTTTTCTCCCATTTCATTGAATCTACACCCTTGTGTTTATTTATTTTTAGCAAATGAGTAGAATGCCAATATTTTTTTTCTGGAAATTATTAGTTCTTTCAATTAAACATTTTTCTTACCAAACCTAATAGTTGTCGGTATGCAATTCAATTCAAAATTTATGCACTCTAATTTGGTCCCTACTTGAGTATTGTTGCCATTGAGGGACCATGTTGCCTACTATATATTAAACACACCTAATAAGAATTGCATATCCAATTCAAGTCTACAAAATTAATTAAAGTTAGGTAACCAACAATATCAATCAAAGGATCTATAATACTATTTATAGATTCACGTGAATTTAGTAGTTTATATTAAGATATTTTATTTAAAATTTATTAAATTTTCTGTAAATATTATAAATACGTATCTCTAAATTCAGTTATTATTATATACTAATTTAAAGTCATTGCAGAAACTCTTAAAAAATGAAATCATTATTCCGTATCTGATCACAAGTAGTTTTACATATAATAAAAATGATTAAAAGCCCTTCACCTTACTCGGAGTTCTAGAAATCAAGCCCTTAAAATGGTATATTTGTTAGTAGGGAATCGTTTATAACTCCTCTAAGATGATCTACTACTTGATTCGAATTAGTTAATCAGACTAGTGAATTCAAATATATACGAGATGTCAGAAAAAGGATATAAATAAAAAACTTTGTCAATATTATGCATGACATTTTCTTTTTATACTTGATAAAAGTTTTGTGTTTAAGTCTTATATAATTTTTTTTTTGATAATGAGCACATCCTTCTTTAATGGATTATACGTGGTGCAGATTGATAGAAATATCAATACGAATATTGAACATCGGAGAGAAAAGAAGAAAAAAATCTAAGAAGCGTGACCCTCTAAATTGCACCTAGTCAAATGAATCTAATTGTTTGACATGGTAGTCAAAGAAGTGAGCTTCTCTATTATTGTTTGTTAGATCAATGGAGTCAACAAACCATTTTTTAATCATGTTTTACATATATTATATAGTTAATAGGAAAGAAAAATGATCAATTGATTTAACATAAGTTAGTGAAAATTATTTCAATGGGCAGTTGAAACTTGAAAAATTTAAATGTAGAATATTACAACTTTGTCTTAATTAGAAAAATAATATGTAAATGTTCTTTTTTTGTTTTGCTTGACATTATAATAGTATCACGAGTTGCTCATTGGTAAAAATAATAATAATAAGTATTTAATATCGTTATCACAATTTGTCTCCACATTGGAATTGAAATTGTCATATTCATGACCTGTTAAATCATTAAAAAAAATAATCAAAAGTTGAAATTAGGTAAGAAAAAAATTGGTCTACTCTGGCTACTGTATTAAATATTTACCAACCAAAAAAAAAAATTGAAAATGAAATTACATACAATAGATTTAAAATTGACCCATGCAACGTAGAAATAAAAAAACATCATTTTTCCAGCAGGCTTGACCAAGACAATATTAGAGTGGAAAAGTAGCATTGTCATTTTTTTTTTGTTTTTGGATGATCGCTCCGTTCGGATCAACTTTCATGTATTTCGATTAATTTTAAAGAATATATTGGAATTATAAATTCCATGACTTTCAATCACTTTATTGATCACATGGGCAAATCCTTAGATGCTGATTTTTTGTGATTATATATATGTAACAAAAGATAACTTGTCTATCAAAAATTGTAATAAGTAGTAAGGACTAAGTATGTAAATCCATTATTCTTAATTGGAGATTTTGAATTTGAATTCTGGATATAAAATCATCTATGATAAAAAGTATTTTATTTTCCTAAATAAGACTTTTTAACGTGAATCTAAATTAGTCAAACTTTAAAACGAGTACAAAATATTGGAGGGAAAAAGAACGACTTGGAACTTGTTGGGTCAATTATTTTGTTGTAACGATTATTGGAATTTTTTTGGATTTTTGTATTATTATATTATCTTTTAATGTTACTATATTGTTCTCTTAAATTTCAAGCTAATAATAGACGCGCATACTAAAGGGCGTGAAGACTACTTCTGAGTTTGGCAATATAATTGGATAAACTACTGATCGTTTGGTTAGAAGATAAGTTATACATTAATTAATAATAAATGAATGAGTAATGCAACTTCCATTTCATGAGTTCTTAGAAGGACGTAACTCACACGATACACCTATAAATATGATGTTCGGATCAGTTTGCAAGCTTCTCGATGTAATTGTATGAAGATATGCTACTTTCAAATAGGATGTGTATTAGATAATTCTGTTCATTAATACTTGAATTAATGTGAAGAGACAATCTTTTATTTTTCTTTTATCTCTGTTAAAATTTGGACCTGAAATTTCATAATTTTCAGTTTACTTTGTACCTAGATACTAGTATAACTACTACTTTTTTTTTTGTTGATAAAAATTATACATTAGTTTGACTTTTTTTTTTAGTACATACACATCATAGGGTATTAGGGTTATATAGAAGAAATAATGAATATATATAGTAGTGGAATTATTCATTTAAAATCTTAGACAAAAAGTGCAAAATAGACTTTGAGTGCTTTCTTTAAATGCACATAAGGGTAAATCGAAGCTTGTACTTTAAAAAACCAAAAATAATACTCTAGGATTGAAAGTAAGAAATGAGACAAAAAGAAGAAAAATACAAGCAACAAAGAAGTAGGAGAATATCAAAGTCAATAGCTCTTTACTCTTTAGATGTACCATGCTAGTTTCAATTTTTTTCCTTCCTTAGGTTTCGATTAATATAGATTCGTATTGTGTAAGGTTCATTTAAAGAAGAATGATTTTTTCATACTCATGGCTCGAAGCAGAGACCTTTAGTCAAGGGAGTAGCAGCTCCATCCACTACATCATATCCTTTGATCGTAAAAACATTCTCAGGATTCGAACATAAAACATTTAATTAAGGATAAAAAAAATTATATTCATCTCACCACAATTATGATTAGTCAATACTCTAGTAATATCAATGATATATTAAATACATACAAAGAATTATTCACTACCTATGATCTAGACTGAATTCTAAATTTATACATTCTAAGGATTTTGATGTTGCCAAATGAATTGTATTTTTTGATAATGATGCAAGTGTTTGGCAAAATCTTAAATCACTCTATTTTTGATAAAAGAATCAACTAATTATTAAAAAGATATACACCTATATGTATGATATATGGACCTACACAACCTATTCAAGTCCAAATTATGAAACTTGGAAAATAGACCACGTACAATCAAGACATGTGGATGAGACTTGAGTTTGAGCAACAATTACTGACACATCACTTTTTCGAATGATAAAATTAGTCTATAAAAATATGATATATTTAATTCGTATGGGTTATTGATCATTTATTATTAACTCAAGCTAGTTTATCGTCCAATAATGTAATTCATTTAAAAGTCGAATTGATATCCTTCAAATTTATAATATCGATTTCTTTTGTTACAAAAAGAATGTCTTGTATTTTTCTATAGTTAAAAACAAGTTAAAACTTTAAAATTCTTTGATCTTACACATAATAAGATAAGTTATAGTATATTAATATCTAACATTCATTTTAAATCATAAATTCTAAATATTTTTTATTTTAAAATTTCATAACTAATAAAATCGTACCACATATATTATATTGAAAGTTATTACTCCCTTTTGTATTCAGACACACCTTAAAGTTAGGTTGGCCTCCACACGCCTAGTATCGATCTGAAACACATATTTGGCAAACTAGCATTATTGTGCATTTTAATACAAAGAAGATGATAATTTAGATAAATTAATACAATGGATCATTAAGCTATGAAACTCGCGAAAAGAAGAAGAAGATAGATATGTTAGCCTAATATATGTTACATATATTAGCTATTACTTCCTTTTATATTAAAACACACCTCATTATTAAGTTGGCTTCCACGCACCTAATGTCAATCTGAAACACATATTTAGCTAACGAGCATCATTGTATGTTTTCATACAAAGAAGATAATAACAAATAATTAAAGTATGAAACTCGAGAAAAAAAAATTAAAATATGTTTTTAAGTATATTAACTTCTTTTTTTGTTGTGTGGAGTCCATTGCCAAAAGTTTAGTTGTGGAATAATCAAAAGAACCCTTTATTCAAAGTCTGTACGGGCGAGTATAACTCTCTATTTTCATACTCGAGCGCGTGGAATTTATATCTCAAATTGTTTCGTCCCAAAAAAATTGACAAGTAAACTTACCGGCGAAAAACGCAGTCTGTAAATATATATATAATATATATATATATATATATATACTTCGTCCCACTCATTTCGTACTCCGTTTCATTCTCCGGCGACTCCTCTCTCTCTACAACTTTCTCTCTCTAAAACTCACTGGACTTCGTTCGTTGTCCGAATCTCAAGGCCTTTTGTAGAGCAGAAGCAGTTATTTGACCGAGTCTCTCTCAATGGAAGTCGAAACTACCGGCGTGTCAAATTTTGATCTCAACAACTCTTCCTCTCAGGTTAGTTCTCTTCCTCCGTATAGAAAACTCATTGACATGTCGGCTTGTAAACTGACGGAGCTCCGTATTCCCGATTTTCGGAGCTCCGACGACATGCCGGAACTCGAAGGATTTGGTTCGCCGGTTTCAGCCGGTGTAGAATGTGAAAACGGTATGGTTTCGTTTCCGGCGTCTCCTTCTGTATCTGAAAATGGAGGCCGGGAATGTGATTTTTCTGAGTCCGTTGAAAAGACGCCGTCGAATGCCGCGAAGAGATTGCAGAAAGTTTATCGGAGTTATCGTACACGGCGTATGTTAGCTGATTCTGCTGTGGTAGCTGAAGAGCTTTGGTACGAGTTTTAATAATTTACTTTAATCAAATATAATTCATTTTTTATATTAACGTGAAAAAAATTGCATCTTACAGTAATATTTTTTTTGAATTTTTTAAAATATAAACTCGATTTAATTTAATTCAAAGATTAGTTAAATTAACTCTGTTATTTGTATGAAGGTGGCAAGCAATAGATTATGCTCGGTTGAATCACAGTACAATTTCATTCTTCGATTACTCGAAGCCGGAGACGGCGGTTTCACGGTGGAATCGCGTCGGCTTAAATGCTTCTAAGGTACTCTCAGTCTCAAATTATCTGTCGTAATTTTCTTTTAGTACCATCACCATAATTGAACAACCATTAGATCAACATAATTGAGGCATTGACTGTCTTCAATAATAATTGCTACTAAAGGTAAAATAGGATAATCTTGCTTAAACTTCTAAAACGAAAAATAATTTGAGATAACTATTTTTAGAAATCAAGATAGATATTGAACTTCTAGAATAAAAAATAATTTGAGTACTTTGTAGATGATTGATAGTAACTATAGGCTAAATTATGCAGAGATCTCGATACCAAGCTCAGGGATTAGTTTTACTATTGGTATAGTTGTACAAGTTGTAGTTCATATAAATTGAAAATTATTAAAAGACCTTAAGTATTATACTATTCATTGTTTTTTATAATATAATTTGCTTTTCTTTTAATTTACTAGAACTAGCACAAGGTCCCATAATTTAAAGCTGTTTTTGTCATGTTAGGTGATCTTTCGTATTCCACTCTTTACTTTGTGTAGTACTTAGCATAGTCCTCCCCTAATGTTTTGCAGATATAGTTGTGTGGAATTATTCTCAAAGGCGGATTTACCTTAGGCGAAGGTGTGTCACATGACATGGCTTCGTCGAATTTTTTTATTAAATAATTATAAATAACTGGAAAGCAAATTGTAAATTAAGAACAAATACAATAAAGTGACACTCCTTAAATCAAATAGGAGCTTAGCTCAGTTGGTCAGGGTATGTCACTTCTGGTTTGATGTTGGGTGTTTGAACCTCAATACTGCCTTTTTCTTTCTTGGTTAAATTTTTTAATCTAAATATATCTCGCTACACACATAAAAATGCTAAAATAATCTTAATTTTTTAATTATTTATTTTTATTTTAAAATATGGACACCGCTTATGAAAAATTCTGAGTACGCCACTGATTATTCTATGCTACAAACAAAACAATCCGAGAACCCCACGGGTGGGATTACACCGAGTATATTGTTGTTGTAGTAATCTAAAAATTTATGCCGGAGAATTAACATTGTAGTTGTAATGCAAAATTTTATACCGGGATTATTTTTCGCATCTGAAAAAACCAAACAAGTATTAACTATATATACATTCTGGTCAGGTTGGTAAAGGTCTATCCAAAGATGCTGAAGCTCAGATATTAGCTTTTCAACACTGGATTGAGGCAGTGAGTCTGTCCTTTTTACTCTGGTGTCCGCTCTTGCTTTATTCAATTTCATTATTAATGAAATATATACGATATTTGATCTATGTGTTGTGGTAACTGTAGATTGATCCACGCCATCGATATGGACATAACATGCATATCTATTATGAAGAATGGTGTAAAACTGATGCTGGCCAGCCCTTCTTCTTTTGGTAAGGAAGCTGAATGCTGAAACTTGTATCACATGCATTGTCTCAAATGTAAATCTTCAGGTTGTCAAACCCTGAACCGCCTCAATCTTGGCCGGATCAACCCTAACTCCATCCTTAGACACCACGTGCCCTAGGAAAGCCACTGACTCAAGCCAAAACTCACACTTAGACAATTTGGCATACAACTTCTCATCTCTCAACTTCTGTAGCACGGCCCTCAAATGACAAACATGATCCGCCTCGGTCTTGGAATATACCAAGATGTCATCAATAAACACAATCACGAAGGAATCCAAGTATGGGCGAAACACT
>JAJOOS010011179.1:0-23596 GCA_029582725.1 Solanum chiquidenum | reverse complement strand
TCCTCACCTTTACTGCACCCACCAACTTTTTATCATTCCAAAATTGTGGGTTTCAAAAAAATTAATGCTTTATCAAATTACAAAATTGAAATTGAATTGCCTATGTAAGAGTTGGATTTGGAGGTAAAGCTAGTGAACCCAGATGGAACAAAGTTTGAAGATGATGAAAGTAATCTTTTATTGGAAGATTACAATTCTAGATGAACTCTGAATCGTCTCTGAGTTTCTCTCCAATGACTCATATTTCTCTCTGAATCGCATCTTCGTTACTGTTAATAAACTCCTCTTTCTTGGATAATTACTTAGTCATGAAGAACCTAAACAGAGTGGAATATAGACAGAGTTTTATACTAATTTAACGATTTGAGTTTTGTTGCTTTATATAATTACTATAGTTATGAAGATAGCTCTAGATAATATATGCAATTTAAAGTTTCTGGAACAATCGAATTGATTTCTTATTTGTCTTATTAATGTTTTGGGTTATACTTTAGTTGTAAAGTTGTTGATTTTGTGAGTTTTCTGATAAAAAATACTTCGTTGGAAGGGATTGCAGAAGTTCGTGGCAATGCAAAATGGGTGGATTTTAATTTGGGTCTTAATGTGGGTAAGAATATAATTGTGTGGGTGTTAAAATTTGGATTTTAAAAAAAAATTAAAAAATTGGGCAAGTTATTGAGATGGTGCCACGTGTCTGTCCGTTTGATTAAAGGATATATATGGTCCAAAAGTATGACGGTAGGGATGCATACGACCTTAAAGTATAACGGAGGGTAAATACATACCATTTTTGAAAGTTCGGGGATATATTTGACCTTTTTCCCTATATAATATAACATGGGGGCCCAAGATTGGATTAACAAGAATTTGGATGGATTTGTCTCTAACACCATGTGAAATATTGCGAGTATCCAACTAAAACCTTACGACAATAGGTGGAGTGGTCGAGGTTTATATAAATGAGGGCATGGGGATAAAGTGTACTATCTAACATCCTTCCACACATGGAATTTACTTCTATGTTGGTTGAAGACTTTTGTTTTGCTTAACATGCATAAATATGTTTACAACATGTTAGGCATGTGACTTCTTTTTTGATGACAAGGGAACCCGCAACTGCTACCCTTTGGGTGCGCACCGGGTAAATCCCGCTCCTATGCAATAGCTCGCAACCGCACTAGGCAAACCCCGTGCAAGGAGCTCGATCCAGAAGGCCAACCCCTACTATTGCAGGCAATTAGGCATGCGACTTCTATGCCTAACACATGTAAATGTGCTTACAACAAGTATGCCTAACATGCGTAAATGTGCTAACTCATGAAATGTAATGCATGTATCAATAACACATAATGGTGGTTGGATTATTTTATTGTGAAGATGAATTACAATAACACAAGTCGCTTTGACAAGATATTCTGTACTACCCTGGGCATCTTTTATGGTCAGAAACCTCCTATTGTCTTTAGACTATTTCAAATGCAAGTAAATGAAATCTCATCACATTCCGATTGAATATGATGTTCATATTATACATTCTACTTCTTCCTGATTTGCCTGCAGTGCTTATTTATTTAGCTTAATATGTCTGCCAAATGAATTAGATTTTCCTTCTTTAAATCAGTTTCATGCATATTCTATTGCAGGTATGGAGCAATAATCATGGATAATCAGAGTGGTGATGGGAGCCTTGGGTACACTGTTCTATACAACAGTACTTGCCAGCATTCTGCTCCTGCATTTATCAATTTGATGAATTCAGCAATACTCAGGCTAGCTACACAAAATGAAAATATGACAATTCACACTCGTAACCACCCTTTGCCGCAGACGGCAAGCCAGCATCAGCAACATCATGTATGATTTGCTATCATCTTATCATTGAAGAAATTGTAGCATTCTACGCAATCGGTTGGCTAATTGTTTCCGCTGCAATATTCTTTTACTGACTATTTCTCAAAGAACGAGCAATTGTGAAGTCATGCTTGCTGGGCGATACATTATTCCTGTAAATAAAATTTAACATGATAATCTGTCAAAGTAAATCTTCGGTTTAGTGGTGTTGCAGGTTGTTTCACGGGTTTAAGTTACATGTGCTATATGTAACTAGTAAAGCATCATCTATAACATGTCTTATCTAACAGTACATTTTGATTTCTGGAAGTTTTGTGACTATATCTTTTACTATACCTAGATTCTGTACTCGAATCTTGTGCAGATTACTAATGTGTGAAGCTAGTCTTTTACCACCGACACATACTCTTTTTAACCATAAATAGTTTGGTGAAATAAGAAGTTGTCAATTTACATTTCCCAATATTTGATTGACACTATTGCTTTATAATACATCAGTCAATGATGTAATTCTGAATTTGCTTCTTATATGGTTATCTTGGATCCTTCATTTGTGTTTTAGGATCTCGACGCCTTCTCTGCTGCAGTTGTAATCACTATAGCCTTTTCTTTTATTCCTGCCTCATTCGCGGTGGCGATTGTCAAGGTAAATTTACTCTTTCTCCTAGCAAATTGTATTGTATTTAAGAAATGATATTTATAGGTGTTCTTGATCCCACCGGGTGGATCTAACTTTGACTGATGAAAATTAAAAGAGCTCAGTATCAAATAATTGTAAGTAGTGTTGCTGGAAAGTCTGGGTCTGAATGTACCTTCCTCTTTGAATTGGGAGGGATTCGGAGGAAGAGAATCTTTTGTGAAGTAATTAGAGGTGCTGCCTTATTAAAACAATAATGTTCAAAAGGTGCTCCTTATATAGGAGTATTAGGCTAGGAAATAATGAGTCTCTATATTAAGAAAGTAAGTTTTTCTATGATTAAATAGAGAGCATCTTAAGGTATCCAGTAGAATATTTTATATTAGTTTCTTTATTCAAGTACAATGATAGGGGACCCTTGGCGTAACGGGTTTGAGCTGTGGAAACTGCTACTCGCAAAAATGCAGGGTAAGGCTGCATTTGTGGTCTGGACCTTTCTCGGACCCCGCGAATAGTGGGAGCTTAGTGGATGGGATTCCCCTTTTAAAGTACAATGATTCTAGACATGTGATCTGAACTCATTTTCTCTTGATATTCTAACGTTCTCACACATAAGAAATAAGACATAACAATGGTGCTCATCCATAATTGGTGTGTTCATTTGTTCTGGATGTTATTTCATCCTTGGAGGAATGATTTCTGCAATTTGTTTGAGTTGCCAAGTATAACCACTCTGTTGGCTGGAAACCAATCGTATTCATTCTTGTTTTTTTTCTGTAGGAACGTGAAGTGAAAGCTAAGCATCAACAGCTAATCAGTGGGGTATAGTAGCTCTCTCTTTGACATGTCTAAGTCTATCCCTCATTTTTAGAATTGCTTTCTTAATGATGCTTTCATGTTCCCATATTATGCAGGTGTCCATACTCTCATATTGGGCTTCCACATATATATGGGATTTCATCAGCTTCTTATTTCCTTCATCATTCGCGTTAGTTCTTTTTTGGATATTTGGTATGCTGCAGTCCGACCCATCTGTCTATACATAAAGGAGTTCACTTTAAATGATTGATTGTCAAGACTTCTTCATTTAGCTCTTAAAAGTTCAAAAAGAATTTTGCCAAAGCTTAACGTTGCTTAAATTGTTACTATTCTCTTCATAGATTGTACTATTTCTGTTGTAGATTGCATTTTTTATGAGATTCTTGTGGAGAAGTTTCAGATTTCTCCTACCATGCACTGTGAAAATATTTCAAAGAGCCATTTCATTTATGAGATATCATTTTTAGATTAAAGACCTTAGGTGAAATTTGAAATACCTGATGGGTCTAATTAACAGGTTTATCCCGAGTTTTGATCAAGTAATAAATAATAGTAGTAGATCATATTTGATGAAAGAAAAAATAGAAAAGTTGGAATCCATAGTTGTGATGCATTGTTGTGGATCTCGATTTCTTTCTAACTTTGTGATTCGGGATACATATGTCTTCAGTTAGTTAATATCCTCTTTCATATCCTTTGTTGGTTTGAAGAGTAAGGATTTGTTACTTCGATTCACTCTCCTCTACCATTTGTCCTTAAATAGTTCATTTACAAGTCTGTCTTATAATTCCTTCCGCAGCATCTTTGTCATTTCACAGTACTATTCCCAAGTTACTCGATCTCTCACATGAGATTGAGATAAAACCCATAGTTACTCCATCGTATCTAAACTGTGTTACTTTGGCTGGTTGGATCTGTGATGACAAAAAAGAATGTTAGAGTCCCACATTGTTGAGGGTATGGTCTATTGTCTCCTTGTAGAGCTATTTTTGGGGGTTGAGTCCATGTTCAATCATGGGCTTGCAGGTCGGTGTTAGAGTCCTACATTTGTTGATGGTAAGGTTTGTTGTCATCTTATATAGTCTTTGGATATCCTCACCTCATGAGCTAGTTTTTGGGTTGAGCTAGATCCAAGTTCATTTTCTAGCATATATTTTTTTCTTTGATAAGATAAGTGGTATTAATAACAGCATCAAGAAGATGCAAGATTTACAAGATGTGGCATTTGAGCTTACAAAAAAATCTCTGGCTAACTATACAAACTATCTAAGCCAAAACTAATAAGTTAGTAAAATCCTGAAGTTGTTCTGCATTAACAGCAGGATACAAGTTGGACCAACTAAACAAATTTGCAATGCATCTACATTTTCTAGCATATATTATACAGATCACTGGTTATCAGGAGAGGTAGAGGTAGGACGAAGTAGTCTTGGGGAGAGGTTATTAGACAGGACATTGCACACCTGCAGCTTACCGAGGAGATGACTCTAGATAGAAAGAAATGGAGGTTGAGGATTAGGGTAGAATGTTGGTAGGTAGTCGAATTTTGTCTAGTTCTCTGATTAGTACCTGTTGTTTCCTTTGCTTCCATTATCATATCATTTGTTGTTGCTACTTGCTTCTCTTCTTAGTTGTTTTCAGCATGACTTCTTCACTATTATATTTGCTTCACATACTTGATTTTTGATATGTTTACTCGTGCCAAGTGTCTGTCGGAAACAACCTTTCTACCTTCACAAGGTAGGGATAAGGCTGCGTAGTGCGTACACACCACCCTCCCCAGACCCCACACGTGGGATTACACTGGGTATGTTGTTGTTATGTTATACAAATCATATGTTTCTTTTTCCTATCCTTGATTAAACCTCCTTGTCGAGGAAGGTTATCACTTATATGGGACATTCATTAGTATAGCTCATTAGTTCTATCCACTTTGTGACATTGTTGTTTTTTCTCTATTCAATACCACATTAAGTTGTATTATTTTTGTTTGTTCATAATTACCTTTTTTCTTAAATCCGATTTTCACTATCCAAAATCTTAAAAAGAACTGTTTCTGTAGGTCTTGATCAATTTATTGGAAAGGATTCTCTCATCCCAACAATTCTGTTGTTTCTTGAATATGGACTAGCAATTGCTTCATCAACATACTGCCTCACATTCTTCTTTTCCGAGCACAGCATGGCTCAGGTATATGTTATGCAGGATATCTGAAGATTTGAGCTGTTGAATATTTCTTATCATGATACCATTGATACCAATCGGAATTATTTTTTTTGCTGATCCTGATATTGTTTTTACATGCAGAATGTCATCCTCCTCATTCAAGTTTTCTCTGGCCTCATTCTTATGGTTCTTTCCTTTATAATGGGATATATAAATTCTACAACACACTTAAATTCTCTGCTCAAGGTTGGAAGGCCTAAAATATTTCTTTTTCTGAAATACTATATTTTGTTATGTGTATGGTTTTTGCTTTAAAATTTTAGGGCATCCTTTAGAGTGTTTTTTTTTTTTAAAAATTAGTTAATAATTGTCATTGGCCATGCATTAAGCTACTGCTACTGCAGATAGTAGGATCTCTAGCTCCTAAATCTTTGTACCTTTTTGATTTAAAAAAGGACAGCCTGGTGCATGAAGCATCCTGATATTACTCAGGGTCTAGGGCGGCTGGCACCCCAAGGGGGATGTAGGCAGCCTACCTTGACACAAGCATCAGTAGCTGATTCCACGACTAGAATCCATATCCTATTGGTCAATGGTCACCCAAAAACAACTTTACCATTGTTCCAAATCTCCCTTTAAACCTTCTGATGCCAAAGTTTGAAATATTGAAATGATTTTTTCTCTACAAGCTCTACTTTATTAGTCACGTGGAAGTTTTCCCTAGATAGCAGTAAGATCAGGGAATGACTACTCGGGTGACAACTGAACAATATGCGAGTATTTTACAAGTTCTAAATCGATTATCTGCAAGGAGAAGAAAAGCTAGATAAATGAAAAGATGGAACATTTAAACCTAGTACTAATCAATGTACGGAAAAGTATTCGTGAAACTAGATGATCTTGAGAACTTGTGCATTTTGTCTATCATCCTGCCCTTTCTTGATAAAAAGACCTCCTATTTACACCACTCTAAAGTATGCTATCACCAATGGAAATAACAAATGAAATGCCTTAGTTGGATTGCCAAGTAAGATATCGTTTCGTTTCAAGATACTCATTTTCTAATTATATTTAAATGATGTCTCTTCTTGTATTCAGTAGCATATGTGATCCTACTAACGAGGGACAATCTTTTCAGAACTTCTTTAGACTGTCACCGGGATTTTGCTTCGCTGATGGATTAGCTTCATTGGCGCTTTTAAGACAAGGGATGAAGAATGGATCTAGAGATAACATACTTGACTGGAATGTGACTGGTGCTTCCTTATCATACTTGGCTGCTGAGGTAGTCATCTGGTCTGGTGACTCTAATAACTTTATTGATGCCTGATCTTTTTTTTTTCTTTGGAAGAAGTATATCTTATTTCAGCTTTGATCATCTCGTAGCTACTTCTTAAGAAAAAAGTTCATGTGTGCTATATCTTCTGGTAGAGGTTTTGTTTAAGTTATCCCCTCTGTTCTCTCCTCGTGTGATGGAAAGAGACACAATTCATTTGTTGAAAACAAGTGTCATTCATCTCCACCAGATTGTATCATTTATGCTTAAATATGCCAAGATTAGGTGCATTTTCTACCTCTTCTGACATAAATAGTTACCTTGCTGGTTGCGAGTTCGAACCCAGCTGACAAAAGCCTGATATTTTGGAAACGGGAAGAGGGACAGACCCATTATTCACCGAATTTGGAACCCTGTGCTGCTGGTCCTTGGGGATTTAGTTATCACCGCATAAAAAAAGATAAAAAGGCTACTCTGTACAGCCAATCATTTCCACCATCTTCATGGACTACTTTATCACTATTACTCTGAGCTTGTACATGCTGACAATGGAATAATTCATTGGCTGACCTCAAATTTTGCACAAGCAGTTTTGCCGGTTGAGATCTTCATTTGGTAGTCATATTTCTTCTTGGTCTTTTGTAGTCTTTGATCAGTTGATGCAAGTTTTGTGATTTACACATTCACATGTATTATGTATTGTAAGGAACAATTGTTTTTCTCTTGGCATTACTACTGCCCGTCGTGTCTTCGTTATTCATCTTCCCTCTTATGATTTTCTTCCTTGCTTTCTGTACACCGCCTCATTTATAGCCTTTGCTAAGATCTCTTAGGTTTTAGAAAACCTTTTGATTTTGGATAATCCATCAATGCAGGCCATTGTGTATTTCCTTTTAACTCTGGGGCTTGAATTCCTGCCTCAACAAAAAAGAAATCTTTCCAGAATTCACGAGTGGTGGAAAAGCTTGGGAAAATCTAGGCGTGCTAATTCCTTTGGGTTTTCAGAACCTCTTCTGAGACCATCCTCAGGGGATGTTGCTTCTGAACTCGACGAGGACATAGATGTTAAAGCAGAGAGAGACAGGGTTTTGTCTGGCTCAACTGATAATGCAGTTATCCACCTCCGTAATCTTCGGAAGGTATGAATTTTCTCTTTCCTGTTCCATCTCAAAAAGAAAACCTCTTTCCTGTAGATCAAAATAGTTGAGTGCTTCTGTTCAATTACACCCAAGGGTGTGGACTTGTGGTCAATGAAGTGGGTTGAGAACCATGAGGTCTCTAGTTCAAATCCCTGTAGAGACGAAAGAAGAACAACTAGGTGATTTCTTCACATTGGTTCTAGCCTGAACATCCTTAGTGGATAGAGTAACCTGGTATCTGTTGCTAGTGGGAGGTGGGCAGGTATCTCGTGGAATTAGTCGAGGTGTGAAAGCGGGCCTTGACACCACGGTTACAAAAAACATAAAAATGAGTGTTAATTCTGTTCAATTATGTATGCATCTTTTTCAGGTCTATCCCGGAGGGAAATCCCAAGTTCCAAAAGCTGCTGTCCATTCACTGACTTTCTCTGTCCAAGAAGGAGAGTGTTTTGGGTTCTTAGGAACTAATGGAGCAGGAAAGACAACAACTCTGTCAATGCTATCTGGTACAATCTGTTCTGCAGCATTTTATTTATATGTTAAATAATTTTATTAACAAATGGGGAAAAAAACCTGTATACAAGATGTATACCAAAAGAAGAGAACCTACATTAACATATGGTTCTCAACAAAAGAGACCCAATCATCTATACAAATAGGGACCTTATAAGTACACCAAAACGAAACTAGAGACGAAGCACTACTCTATAACTTTACAAAATCTTGCTCCACGCCTTCAGAAGCCCTCCTATTTCTCTCTTTCCAAGTGACCCACATGATTGCTATAGGGGTAAACACTCCAAACCCTTGAGCTTCTCTTCCCTCTCCTATGAGTCTTGCAAAGCCTCCTTCACTGTGCCCGGCATCACCCATTGCATCCTAAACAAATTGAGGATCACCCACCATAACCGATTTGCCACCTGCGGTGCAATAGGAGATGATCTATATTTTCAACTGCACTCTTACACATAAAGCACCAACTAACGTAGGTGATCCTCTTCTTTCCCAGATTTTCCGCTGTTAAAATCGCACAGCTGCCAACCATACAAAGAAACACACCTTCCTCGAAGCTCTAGGGATCCAAATAGAGTCATGGGGGAAAGTACCTTCCTCTCTCACTAGTAACCTCTTATAGAAAGAGCTAACGGTGAATAATCCATTTCCACTCTCTCGCCAGCTCCATACATCAGTTAAATTGTTAGGAGTGGCTAGCCCATACAAAAACTGAATCAGATTATGTGATTCTTCAATCTCCCAATCATGCAGGTTCCTTCTGAATCTAAAGTTCCAATGAATAACCCCCTCAAGAGACCATCGATTATTTTGGATTGTCGTCTCTCTTACATAATGTTATTCTGTGTGGTCTTGCGCCCAGCTGTGAGTATATGCATTTTTGTGATAATAGAGAAAGTCTACACTCTACAAAACCACTTTATATTTATATCATCAATTGCTGGAAAACAGCCTGGCTATTGACAATCTGTTTCTCTTGGTAATTGGTTGGTTTAAATTTCTTAAAGTTCCTCAGGTAATTTAATTATGCTTCTTTTTAAACATTTCATGTTTTTACTAAAACAAAACATGAAGGATATTTCATTCTAACTAGTTATGTCTGTGTTTTAAACTACTTATTTTGTTCCTACCTGCAAATATTGTGCTTACATCCTACTCCTGTTGTAATTACTACTGAAATACACCATTGGTGTATTGTTGTCTATAAAATGTTAACTTTCTCAAAAAAAAAATATTGTGCTTACATCCTACTGTGCTTCTACTTTTCTTCATTTCTTTTGAAAAATCAACCAACGTTGGGTCAAATATTCACTTAAATTTACTATTTCAGGAGAAGAATACCCTAGTGATGGAACGGCATTCATTTTTGGTAAAGATATACGTGCAGATCCCAAGGTTGCTCGTAGACATGTAAGTATCCTTCTTCTTGTATAATGAAGTCAGTTCCATTTTGCTATCAAAGATTAGTTATCAAAAAAATGAATTAAAAGAAAAAGACCAACACAGCTGGATCTAGGACATTCTCAAAAATGTTAGATCTATAGCTAATATACTTACTATGTCTTCTCCGTGCAGATTGGATATTGTCCTCAGTTTGACGCTTTACTAGAATTTCTGACTGTCCAAGAACATCTTGAGCTCTACGCAAGAATTAAAGGAGTACCAGAGTATGATCTGGAAGATGTATGTCGCTCTTGATTTCATATGTCCAAAAGTGTACTCGAATTTGATGCTATCATAATTTAGCTAAACTTTCATGACTGCAAATTAGTCAAAAAATAATCTACTCGTGAATATCTTCTTATGTCTGTTAGCTTAAGTTGTCTTTGTTGACCATCAAATGGTTTTAACTCTTGTAGATCTTGACAGGTCGTTATGCAAAAGATGCTCGAGTTTGACCTGATGAAGCATGCAAATAAACCATCTTTTGCCTTGAGCGGAGGAAACAAGCGCAAGTTATCAGTTGCAATTGCAATGATTGGAGATCCTCCTATCGTCATTCTTGATGAGCCATCCACAGGTTGTTAGTCACCTATAAACTGTTCTCCTTATGTTTGTATTTCTTTTCCCTTTTCGGATCTCGTTTCATGCTCTGGACTCCAAATCAAACTTAATACTCCTTCTGTCCCAATCTATGTGAAGGTGTGTAACTGGGCACGGAGTTCAAGAATGTGGTCTAAGATAAGCCATAGATATTCGTGTAGCTATAGCCTATAAATCATCACATTAAGAGTAAAAAATGTATTTTAAAGTTAAATTGTTACTAAATATAGAAAAATGTCATTATTTTTGTGACTGACTAAAAAGGAAAGAATCACATAAAGTGAAATAGAGGGAGTAATAACTTTGCATTACTAAATACGGGCATTTTACTGCAATATAGATAAATTTGTAATGTTCACACATTTACATATGTTTACACAATTAAAGAACCTTTTAAGTATTTTGAAATCTCACATACTGAGGAAGATTCCTTCAATTGAATGATGAATTCAACGATAAACATCTTGTCAAGCATCCCTATATGTATGTCCGCGCGAATGTGTAGGTATATATATATGTAAAATACACCCGAAATTCTATCAGTCAACAGATGATTGCATATCCCTGTACTAGACAATCAGTTTTTCTTCCACATTTTTGCATTGTCATGTTTGGATGTACCAAAAATGCACACATTCAAAGTGGAATGCTGAATCTAACAGCTTTTGGAAAATCCCAGTCCGAGGCAATCTATTTTCTGTTCACATCTTCGCTCAACTTTGTCTAGATGTTTCTATTACAAAATCTTGATTTCTATTGTCAATTTTTCCAGGTATGGATCCTATTGCCAAACGTTTCATGTGGGAAGTTATATCTCGTTTGTCAACTAGACGAGGAAAGACAGCTGTAATTTTAACTACTCACAGCATGAATGAGGCTCAAGCCCTGTGCACAAGGATTGGGATAATGGTATCTAACCAGTGTGCTTACATTGTCTATATATTATATTCATGCTCCAAAGGCCTAATTCAATGATTTTTTTCCCTCTTATTCTTTATGCATTACAAGGTTGGAGGCAGGTTGAGGTGTCTTGGTAGCTCTCAGCACTTGAAAACTCGCTTCGGGAATCATCTTGAACTAGAGGTACTTGTGACCGTTGTTTTTCAGCACTCATTTTTTAACATCATTATCTGTAACTGTACGTTCTTCTGTATCTTTATCTTCAGGTTAAACCAGTTGAAGTCAGCTCTATGGATCTGGAAAATCTCTGCTTAATAATTCAAGAAAAGCTATTCGATATTCGTCCTCACTCTAGGAGTATACTAAATGACATTGAAGTTTGCATTGGAGGTACCAACTCTATAGTCTCAGGAGACGCATCGGCGGCAGAAATAAGCTTATCAAAAGAAATGATCATGGCTGTTGGACAGTGGTTTGGCAATGAAGAAAGAGTGAAAACATTAGTATCTGCAACTGAAGACTCTTGTAAGATTTTCAGTGACCAGTTGTCAGAGCAGTTGGCTCGTGATGGTACGTCAACCTATTTCCTAAGTTGTCTCCGATTCACAGATAAGTGCATCTTATGTGAGTGTAATAATTTATTATTTGCTTGCCTGTTCTCTTTTACGAATCATGCCAGGTGGACTCCCGTTGCCGATATTCTGTGAGTGGTGGTTGGCTAAGGAGAAGTTTACCAAAATCCATTTATTCATTCAGTCTTCATTTCCTGACGCCACATTTCAAGGTTGCAATGGATTGAGTGTCAAGTATCAGGTAATTGCCATGGGAACATGACAGAGCTCTTTTTCATCTGTAACTCCTCGTTAGGTTGATATATAACATGATACTATTTCGCCATCCATACAAAAACATTCTATTCTAACCAAGAGCATGCAAACAACCAGTGGCGGAACTAGAAATTTTGATTGAGGGGTGTCAAAATATAAAAAAGTAGACATAAGGGGAATCAACATATAGTATTTAACCTAGACAAACAATGTAATCTTCCGATGACACGCCTCAGCATAATCGCTCCGCCACTGCAGACAACTATTTCATAACTTTTAATATGTGGACATCGTCTTCAGCAACTGATGAGTTCTTAAAATTGTTTCAGCTCCCTTGTGGAGAAGGTCTATCACTCGCTGATGTTTTCGGGTACATAGAGAGGAACAGGTACGCTTTCCCTCATACTTATTTCTTTTACTAGGTACGTTCTTATGTTCTCAATGCTGATCAAGTTGCAAACTTTTAAAATCGACAGAAACCAGCTTGGGATATCAGAGTACAACGTCAGCCAATCAACACTCGAATCGATATTCAATCATTTAGCAGCAAGCTCGTGAATCCTCCTTACCACATCCAATAGCATTGTTCCCCCCTTCGTTTTTTTCCTGGTTTGAAGAGGGTCTACTTTTCCTGAGAGATCGACATTTTCGTTCAGTATTGTTGATGGCCTCAATGAGTTCTTCCGGTGATTCCCTATATGTAATGGTTCTTTCGTGCTGTACAGTAAAGATGATCACATTTTACCTTAACACAATTTAAAATGTAGCATCTTCGGATCATATTACTGTATTCAAGTGCAGCAGCATGAGTTGATGATCTGGGATGGAGAATGATTTATTTTTTTCCTGATTACTTCCCTTTGCTCAATTCTTTTGAGCTGAGAGTCTATCGAAAATAGTCTCTCTGCCCCATAAAGGTAGGGGTAGGATTTACATAGGTTCTACCCTTTTCAGACTCCTCTGGTGGGATTACGATGGGTATGTTGTTACTTCCCTTTGCTTCAATTGTGTTTTAATTTTTGTGCTCTTTCTCTAGTAAGCTAGCTAGTGGTATGTCCATTGTGATTTGTGTGTGCCACTTTTTCTTAAGTGGCGGAGTTGGGATTTTTACCAAGGAAATTTAAGTACAAAAAAGTAATTTTACGAAGGAAATTTGAAGTACAAAAAAGTAAATACATGAAGAAGCCAAAGGGGATTCAATATCTCCTATAAGTGCTTAAAAATAATTTTGATCTTATATATACAATGTACGAAGAGTTTGGATGAACTCTCTTACGTCTATACCGCCCCGGCTACTAGGTATTTTTTTTGAGAATCTTAGAAACTTTCTTTGGAAGTATTTAAAGTGCTCCTCTTTCAGGCACATAAGTGTGGTTTAGCAATCAATGGAGTATCCAAATTCTAGTGTATGTGAAAAATGTTAGGTTATTTCTTTTCATTTGTACGAGTGCTGGTTGAAAGTGTATTAGGGGGTGTTCAAATTGGTTTTTTTAAAGCGATTCATAAGTTAAAAGCTAAAAGTCATAAATTAGGAACATCTTTTTGACTTTTTTGGTACTTCTCGGCCTAAAGAAAGTGCTTAAACCATTTTTTGAGTTGCCCAAACAAAAAAAAAGGAAAAAAAAAGAAAAGAAAAAAGCCACTAAAATAACTCAATTCAAACACCCACTAACTATATAATAAATGTGAATGATTCTAAGCATGGGAGGCGTATGAGTGTTTTATCATAATATTCATATTAATTGATATAATATACTGATAATTTTAGGTCTTGAAATATAATTGGGGATAAGTAATTAATGTTGAGGGTAAAATATGAAAAGAGAAAAAAAAATAGCTTTTCTTTTTATATGCTAAAAGATTGAAGTAAAGTAATACAATTTTTCTGATTTAATGGACAAATAAAAGTGAACGAAGGAATATTTGACAACTTTCTTCTACTTTTCAATGGTAAGATTTACCCAAAAATTCCTAGGAAATTTTGTTGTAACAACTGTGTTCGCTTTGTTGACAAGAAAAAGAAAAAAAAATTGCTTGTGTGGTCGCTCATTTCCTTTATCTTTGAAGTGACCCGTTTGCCTATAAAAATTATGATTCACGTGTTTTCAGAATAAAATTTTGCTTTTTTTGAAAATCAGTGTTTGATCATGAAAATTTGAAATTTAATTTGAAGTTGTGTTTCAAATTCGAAAAACAACTTATAACTTATTTTTAAACTCATTTTAAAATAGTAGTATATTCAAATATGAATTTTATTCTACATATTATAAAAAGTATAACTAAACACAACTCAAAAGTAAAATGAAAAATATTTGAAATAAATTGGGCCTTAAATGGGGAATACTGAAGCATAATTAATTATTTTTCCTATATTTCATTATTATTGATGAAGTATTATTACATTATTTTATAACTAAGTAAAAAATTGTACTTACCACTTAAATAAATTATAGATATAAAAAATTAATGTTATTGAACTCGTGCACAACACAAGCTATCCATAACTAGTTTGATTTATGTTGCTAGAGTTAGTGGATACTCAATATTACTCGAGATGCAAGTCAAACTGATCGAGACTCGATACGCCATCGCTATGAAAGAAGAAATATTACTACATTTTATATGATAGTATTGATTAGACATTAGTTTACAAAAGAAGAAATATTTTTTATTACACAAACTAAGCATGTAGTTATACAGTCAATTTCTTTATAACACGTCGAATAATAATATTATTAGCTAGTTAGTAGGAGACATATGAGCAAGAGTAAAAGGATCCCCATTTCTTGAGGAATTAATTCCAAATAACAATGGATTCATTTCATTCATTTTTCTCTTTCTGCTAATTGATCTGAAGAAGAAAAAAAATGGATTTCTTGAAACAGAACGATACGAAAGTAGAATGTCGAAATCAAATTACCATAAGAATTGCATCAATGTCTATTTACCTCTTAGGTTTCTTCTTCGCCATGTTCTTATGTAACTGTGTCCATCTCCTCCTTCGTCCTATCTCCCAGCCTCGTATCATTGCAGAATCCATTGTAAGTATAGTAACATTAGACCTCTTATTATAATTTGGCTTTAGGTCACTAATTTTATTGAGACGTCCTTGTTTTACTAACAGAAGTTAGTTCTAATGTATATACATGATGATGCATATACATACAGGTGGGATTGCTACTTAGCAATCTTGAATTCGTTCGTTCAAGGTTCTTAAACGACAGTGAAGTTCAACAGACGTTGAATTACATTGTGGATGCTATTATGGTGTGTCACATGTTTGTTGTTGGATTAGAGATTGATCCAAATATATTCCTCCAATTAACTTTACCAGAGGCGAAAGTCGCGTATTCAGGTGTACTTACAACTTTTGTTTTAGCATGTCTGATCACTCCACTTCTCAATATATCTAAACAATCAAATGCTGTATTCAGTTCATGCCTCGCGATTGTTCTAGCTGGAACAGATTCACCTCTGTTAACTCGATTGATAACTGATCTGAAGATTGGTAAATCAGACATTGGTAGATTTATTGTTGACGCGGGGATACACTCTGATGTTGTATCGATCCTGTTGATTGCTATTGGATTTCTCATATTCGATCCTGATAAGAACTTTCAGAATCGTAGTGTGATAATGATGTTGAAGATGATGGCGATTTTGGTGTTTCAGACGTTGTTAGCATCGAAAGTAGTACCATCTGTTATGAAATGGGTGAATAATGAAAATCCAGAAGGGAAACCTATGAAAGGATCACATTTAGTTGTGGCATTAGCATTTATAATCTTAATATGTAGTATGTCACCAGTTGTTGGTTATAGCAAAGTTTTGAGTGCATTTTTGGTTGGTTTATTTATGCCAAGAGAGGGAAGAATATCAAAAATGATGATTGGGAAAGTGAATTATATTTTTAGGACAATTTTTTATCCATTGTTTTTCTTTTGGGTTGGAACTGAGGCTAAACTTTCTGAATTTGAGGCTGGTAAAATTTCTTCATGGGGTAAAATTATCATTCCATTTATAATTGCAACAAGTGGTAAAGTTGTTGGTTCTGTTGTTTCTGGATTGATGCTTGGATTTCACTGGCCTGAATCAGTTGCTACTGGATTGTTACTCAATATCAAGGGTCATTTTCAAGTCTATTTGGCTATTAATGCATATCGGGTATGTCTCGTTCGTCCTAGAATAAGTATAAACACTCAAACTTGGCCTCAGCTGGTAAGTAAACGCTCCAACTTTGAGTATACACAGATCAAGACAACTCAACTTGTCTGCATTGTGTTAGTTGAGACAAAGGTAAGGTGTCTAGATCGATGTGTACTCTCGAAGTTGGAGTGTTTTGCTTGTTAGTTGAGGTCAAGTTTGAGTGTTTGTGTTATGTATTATGTCTGTTTCTTTAGTTTTCACCTTTATGATGGTGATTGTTTTCGTTTGATCGCGTGATTTGATTTGCGACTTGTGGATGCAGATGAATGTCATAAGTATGTCAACAAGTATCGCGTTGGTGTTTGTAACGTTTCTAACCATAATATACACCCCGGTAGTCGTGGCAAAAATTATTGAACGTGCGAGGAGGCGTTCACCAACACAGAAAATGGCATTACAATGTGTGAATCCGGTGAATGAGCTTCGATTATTGCTCTGCATTCGCAGTCCTCAAGATGTTAACTCAGCAATAAACTTCATGGAAATTTCGCGAGGGCCAGTAAATCCAGGAATAATGGTCTACTTAACTGATATGATCGATTTAACAGATAAAATTGCAGCAACATTAATAACACAAGGCGAGGAAGTTGATGCTGTAACTGTGACTGACCCTACGGTAGTTGAAATGAGAGAGAAAATCACTCAAGATGTCAACGCTTATTTAAACGAGAACTGTCAAGGTGTTAGCTTACGACGAATGATGGCACTTTCTACCATCAATAACATGCATCAAGACATAAGTATCCTTGCTGAGGACCTGATGGTACATCTTGTTATACTTCCTTTTCATAAGAATCAAGAGGAAGATGGACGACTTCAGGTCGGTCATACAGGCTTTCGTCATATCAATCGTAAGGTAAGTCAAGCAAAATTCTCATTTTAGTACATTCTGTAGTGGACCATTTTGTAACTTGTACTATGTATGATCTATCTCAGGTTCTTCGAAATGCACCTTGTTCGGTAGGGATACTAGTAGACAGAGGACTTGGTAAAACAGTGATCGCGAGATCATCAATTTCCCTCAATGCAGCAGTGATATTCATCGGTGGAAAGGATGACAGAGAAGCACTTGTGTATGCAGGACGTGTAGCACGACATCCTGGAGTAAAGTTAACTGTAATTAGATTCTTGTTAGAAGCCGCGGGAGATAGTGTATCATCAAGAATTAGTAAAGCAAAAGCTAATACTAGTGAACATTTAGAAGAAATGAAGATAGATGATGAGTGTTTTGCTGAGTTTTACGACAAACATGTTGCTGGTGGACGCGTTGCTTACATAGAGAAATACCTCATAAATTCTGGACAGACATTTTCGACATTAAGGTCGTTAGAAGGGCAATATGGTTTGTTTATCGTGGGACGGGGAGGGCGGGTTAATTCAGTGTTAACAGTAGGGATGAGTGATTGGGAAGAATGTCCTGAGTTAGGTCCTATTGGTGATATTCTTTCAGCTTCTGATTTCACAGTAACTGCATCTGTTTTGATCATTCAACAACATAGTCTTAAAGGAGAATTAGATGGACTTCATGATGAATTCTCAATCATGTAACATGTTTATATATATTCAAGTTATTATAACATACTAGTACTAGTCAATTTCTTCTATTTCAACAACAGATACTGGTCGAAAACACATCTGAACTATCACTTTTGCGAGTTTCCTACCTAAACTACAACAACATACACATCCGTCGAGTGGGGACTGGAGACGGTGGTGTAGACACAATCTTACCTCTATCTTGTGAAGGTAGAGAGGTTGTTTCTGATATATAGACCCTCGACTCAAGTTAAACATATAGCAAATAGTAGAAATTAATTGGTATATTTATCACATTAGTCAAAATTTATTTGTTTTTTGTTCATTCCTATTGCAACAAGATGGACTTTGAAAAGAACAATAGCAAACATAAAAAGAAAGAACAATAGCAAACATAAAAAGTATGATAAACAAAGTAAAGAAAACAACATGTAATAATAAAATCGAAGAATGCGATAGCAGGGGAATTACTAATAATATTATTGATAACCAACTATTACTAACTATTTATCAAAACGCACCTCAAAATTAACGAGTCAGTTGTCACTTGGATAGAATTTTATGGGCGAATTAAGGTGTCATGCGCTTTTAGCGATTGTATAATTCAAACACTTGGTCTAGTCAACTTCAAATAGTTTTGATAAATAGTTTGTGATAGCTCAATAGGAAATACAAGCACCTAATAGTTTAGATATGAAACTCGCAAAAAAGTGATAGAGGAAATGCAATTTCTCCCTTGGCCTTTGGAGGGGAGAGGGCAGAGAAAAAAACGTCTTTCGCACAAATGTGTTGTCATCCTTAAAGAAAAAAGTAAAATCATTTTGTTATGATTTGGTGGAGCTATAATATTAGGTATGACTTCGGATGAATATAATAATTTTTTCTTAAAATTTGTATTAAAGTTCATCAAAAATATATATATATGTGTGTGTGTTTAATATTGGGAACAATGACTAATTAAACAAGTTATGAATTCGATAACATGTTAAAATTTATAAACTTTAAATTCTGACTCTGTCAATATTTTAATATTTAGTCAAACTTTGAAATTTTTATCATGACTTGCAAATTCTTCAAAATTTTATCTTATATTGGTCTATAAATCACTTTTTTCTTCTTTTTTTATATGATCAAAATAGTCAAGTCTTCTTTTTGAAGGCAACTTTAATTTATTTCATCACAACAAATGTTTTTTTTAAATATTAGTGGTTCATATATATAGAAGACAATATCCTATTTTTGTTATGTATTTCAATTTCATTGAACATTGTTTTGTCATTTTCTTCTTTTTCATGTCCCACATAAAAGTTGAATTTTGAATCTCTAATCAATTACAGAATATAAAATCTCTAAGATTTTGACCATCTCTGTATTTCCATAATTTCATGCAATGCCACGTTTATTTTGATGTTTTGGAGAAGTTTGAATGTTACTTCATCAATTCATATTTATTTGTTTTATATTTAACTTGACAAATTCATTAAAAATAATAAATAAAATGATAATTTTACTATATCATTCTTAATTATGAATAATATTTAATAATAAGAATAAATAGATATATAATAGTTAATTATTTCTTAATTTTTAAAACTGAACAAATAAAAATGGACATCAAATTTTAGTATAATGAACAAGTTAAAGTGAACAAAAGGAATATATCAAAATACAAAATATTAATATCAGAGACAAAGCTACAGCTCACGAAGGGTGATTATCTGAACACTGTCAAAAAATTATATTGTATATATAAATCGAGTATTACTTTTCATACATATTAAAGCTTTGACCACTCTTTGCAAAATTTTAACCTCGACACCGATTGACATATCATCGTAACATGTTCTAACAGTCGAAATATATATATATATATATATATATATATATATATACATTTGAGATATATGCTAACTATGGCTAGAAAGCTTAATAAAGCAAATTAACTTGGAATGGCATAGTTTAGAAAAGTAAATGATTAATTGAAATTTTTTATTAACATTTCACATGAAAATAACACTTGCAAAATTTATACAACTTAGGTATATATCTCCACTTAATTAGTAGTCACTACATGCTAATTAATACTATTAACTTTTCGTGAGATATACAAAATAACATAGTACAACTATTACATATATTATTAATTAACCACTTGATTATTTTTCTCTCTAAATTTCTACTTTATTTGCATAATTGAGAGAGAAAAACACTAGCTATTTCATTAAGTTCAACTCTTTTTCTCTTCCTCTCCATTTCTTCTTTAACTTCTAATCTTACTCCAAATAACATTGGCTTTTTTTCTTCTTCTTTCTCTGGATTTTTAGCAAATATTGTAACAATATTCATTAATTCTTTGCACTTGTTTTTCATGAGTGAAAGCTCAGAGCTAAGGACTCCATTTTCCATTTTCAACCTTTTATTCTCATCGACAAGATTTATATATTCAGATGATAATGAAGTTGATGATGATGATCTTTGATCTTCTTCTGTAATATTATCTTTCTTGTTATTACTATTCGCGTCCTGGCTCTGTCTGCCATTGTTGTTTGGTTGTTGCCTATTTGTCCAAGCTTTTCTTCGACGAATTTCACGGAGTAAATTCTTTTCGCCCTTTTTGAACTTATCGTTGTTGAACTCCCATCGACTTGTTGTAATTTTACGAAAACCCTAATGTTATTTATGCAAAATAGATGATTAGAATAAATTTCAAGAATCATATGAAAAATAAACATTCGATCCAAATGAAAATCATATCGTATGTACTTATTCGTCTCGAACTTAAATAATAATTGCCTCAAAAGATAAGAAGTTTCTTAATTAATCCATGAAAAATAGAGCACATTTTTAATCTCCACTACCTTTTCCACTTTATTAGTGAAGAAACACGAGCAATTAAAAAGGTTAATAAATACTGAAAACACTATTATTACGCATGTTAATTGGAAAGTGTACAAATAAGACAAACTTAATCCAAAGTGATTAACCATTTTGTGAGTACTTTTGACAATTAGCAATACATGCATCTTATCTTGATAACCTATAATAATCATAATTATTAACCTAAGCTCGTAGCTAGTAAGATTAATGTCAATAAAATAATAATTATTTTAATGTCTACTCCAAAATCATGATATGTAGTTCTATTAGTTGAGCCCACAAAAAATCCTTTGTGATCTTAATTTTGTATTACTTATAATAACAAGAATTAAGTTGTTTTCTTTAAATCTTTTTAACTTTAAGATACCAACAATTAAATTTTATTATATAATCAAAAGAATTAAACTCCTCAAGCTACATGTGATTATTACAATGACTAGTTAAATACACTTTCATTATCAAATATATATCGATTAATAATTTAATTTCTATGTATTTAATAAAAAATAATTATTTTTGTTGAGGGGAGGAAAATAAATTCGATTTTTAAAAATAAAAAAACTAAATAAAATAAAAATTATTTTTTAATAAATCACTAATTAAAACGAGAAAACGATTTAACTCATATTTTCTAAAGGATTTTTTTTTTGTAGGGAATAATTTTTCGTCAAACATAAGAAATTAATTCAACACGTGTTTGTTGTATTAGAAACACGTTTTTTGCAATGGATATTTTTGTCGGCAAATATATATATATATATCATCGGAATGGTTTCCGACGAGAACATTTCCAATGGACTTTCATCGGAGAAATTCGTGTTTTTTCTTAATACATGTTTTAAAATAGTTTAAACACTTATGTTATATTCATTCATTTGATGCAAATATAAAAAACAGATAATATTTTTATCGGAGAATATGTGTTATCCTAATATTATATGTTCTAAAAGGGTTTAAACATTTATGTTATATTCATTGATCTGATGTAAATATTCGAGGCGAATATATTAAAAACTTACATAGGTATTGAGCTGCCGGACAAAGCTTGAAAAGTTGCTATGTTTGAAGAGTGTAGGTAACAAATCCCTTGCAAATTCCGCCGGCTGCCATACAACAAACGCCGATCCATCGGAATTCCAAGAAACGACGTCGTCCGTCGCCGGATCTTCCACCAACATGTAGGTTTTCAACAAAAATGGTGATGGTGATGACTTCTTCATCACAACATACTCTAACAAACTCTTTTCATCACTTACTTGAACTTCTTCTAATACCTCCATAACAAAAAACCAAAAAAATAAAATAAAAAGGAAATAATTTTTTTTCAAGAAAATTGGTAAAATGAGTAGAGAAACACAAAATAAACAACCCCTTTTTGTTTATTTTGTTGTTGGAGTTTTTGAAAACCTAGAAAAATGCTAAAACAAGAAATTTAACACAAAAAAATGAACCTTTTTTGTAAAAAAAAAATTTCAAGAAAATTGGTGAAATGAGTAGAGAAACACAAAATGATCAACCCCTTTTTGAGTTTTTTGGGGAAAAAAAAGTGGAAAATTATTAAAAAGTGGAGAAAAGAAGAAGGGCAGTTAAGAACTCCCAACCCCAACAATAGAAACCTAACACGACTCCGAAGTTCATGAGAAATGCAAAGATAACTTTTTTTTCTTCTTTTGATTTTTTTTTTTTTTGTCAAAAGAATGAAACTTCTGTATTGTGCTTACATCTTCTTATATAGTAGTAGAATGAGAAAGTCATATATATATATTATATATATATATATCAAGATAATTTATGATTGTGGTGGGGGGACAAATGAGATCTCTAATTGAACTAATTGACTTTGTAAATAATCTATAAGATGTGAACATATTCCTCCTTTAAATATGAATTTGTGTCGTGTAGAATTCAATAAGGAGGAATTGTTTTCTATAAGATTTTCTTCATTTCATAGATAATTATTGAAAAAAAGTTAAGTATGTATGGTTGTAGCTAGTATATATTAGTTTTATACATGTAGTTTTCAACTTTGATATTTTTTTATTAGTTGTTGTCTATTTTATTTTAATTATTATATTATTTTATTGTTGTAATTGTTCTTTTGATATCTATGTATTACTTTTCTTATTAATTGACATATTTTTTTTATTATCGTTTTCCTTTTTCATAAATACTTCGATTTGAAGCATTCGAGTGCAGATGATCTTTAGGAAATTAATTAATAGTACTTTCTATACCTTTAGGGGTTACATTATAACATTCATATCCTACTTGTTACACTGGATATATTATAATTTGCTAACTATTTAATATAAACAAAAGAAAAATAAATACTTTTACTTTATTTATACTGTATAATTTTCATACAAATTCAATTGAACCATTTCCCTTATATAATTAATTACTTTTATCTTCAAAATCAATCATGTTAAAGTTAACATATAACAACAAACTTTTAATAACAAGTTAAATACGGGGTCGCCTCTAAAATAAAGTAATAATTCTCTTTATTGCTGATAGCGTTAAAAAATTAGTTATTTAGGCATTATAGATATATCATTGTATATGACCTGAATTATTATGTAATTATTTAGTTGTTTGACTTGAACTCTTTGTTTGAATTTGGATAATACATCATTATATTGTACTCTTTGTGTAAAATACCTCATTGCTACGTGTATTTTTTTGACTATACAAACGTGTGAGCATAAACATGTTAGTTATTCAATATATATTTAATAATGTAGAAACAACTACAAGTAGTTACTTACAAAATTATTCAAAATTTGGTCCCACTTGGGTTGAGATT
>JAJOOS010011178.1:0-32129 GCA_029582725.1 Solanum chiquidenum | reverse complement strand
GAAGTTTAAATGTGTGGATGTAAATAAGTTTTTTTATTCCGCACTATTTTCATTATTCAATGCAATGAATGACTATGTGGCTTGTATAAGACCCCTTCGGGGTCGAATACGCCATGTTACGACTAGGGGGTACTCTCGGGTCGTGACACTCAGTCTTGGATGAATCCACCTGAATACCCTCATTGGACACCACATATCCTAGAAATGCAACAAAATCAAGTGAAAACTCGCAATTTGAGAACTTGGCATACAACTTCTCTTCCCTCAATCTCTGGAGCACAGTCCTCAAGTTTCGAACATGGTCCTCCTCAATCTTGGAGTATACCAAGATATCATCAATGAACATTATCATAAAAGAATCTAAATACGGTTGGAACACCTTGTTCATAAACTCCATGAATATTGTTGGATAGTTAGTCAAACCAAAAGACATCACAAGAAACTCAGAGTGACCATATTGAGTCCTCAAAGTAGACTTAGAGATATTCGCTACCCTAATCTTCAGCTGATGGAATCCGAACCTTAAATCAATATTAGAAAATAAAGATCCTCTCTGAAGTTGATCAAATAAGTCATCAATACAAGGAAGAGAATACATGTTCTTTACTTTCACTTTGTTCAACTGTTGGTAGTCAATACGCATCCTTATGGTCCCATCCTTCTTCTACACAAACAGAATCGGAGTACCACATGGAGACACATTAGGGAGAATGACCCTACTGGTGCAACTGATCCTTCAATTCCTTCAACTTTGATGCATCCATGTGATAAAGATAGATAAAAATGGGCTTGATCCCTGACTCCAAGTCAATAGAAAAATCAATGTTCCTATCCAGAAGAACACCTGAAAGGTCAGTAGGAAAATATATGAAAGCTCTCAAACCACGGGCACATAATCCATTGGAGGTGGATCTACACTAATATCCCAAATGAAGGCCAAATAAGACAAACACCCTCTATCAACCAATCTCTTGGCTCGAATGAAAGAGATAATTTTGTTAGGGTAAGAACCACTAGTGTAATGTCCCATTTCTTATATATTTGCTTTTAGTTGTGAAATAACCATTTTTCCATCCCCTTAGCATTTCAAAGCTTAGTTTGTGTTGCGAGAACGGTTGGTGTTGTCCCCGATTCGATCGGATGTGTTTTTAGTGATTTTGACCCTTTTTAGTTGAGAATCCTTGGTAGGGTTTACTTTGGTCAACATTTTGAGTTCCAAGTATCGGATGAAAATTACGTCAATTCAATTGCAATCGGATTGTCGAGCTTGAGCTAGTAAAGTGGTTGGTAAGGTTTTTGAGGCCTTAACTTGAGTTTTGGAAATTTGGGTGACAAGTTGGGTGTTGAGCCTTAAAGAGTGGTACGGGAGGGTAATTCCATCATTTGAACTCTTTTCATAAATCATACAATTCCATTAAGTCTAGAATGTCAAATTTAATGGAGATAGCATATCCAATTTATTTTTATAAGACTCCAAACGATTTTTGAGGGTCCATTCGGGGGCATTCTCCTTGTGTTGGGCTGCTAGTTTTTCAGTTTCTAGTGCTGGTCATTTATGACCTTCGCGATCGCAGCCCATAGTCTTGTGATCGCGTTGTGTCTTCTTCATTGCCTTTTGGATCGCAGTTGATCGGTTCGCGATGAACCTTTTCCTATAGCCTTCATGATCGTGAACAGTGGGTCTCGCGATCATGATGTATTCTTCGTGTCCTTCATGATCGTGAGAGTTAATGGCTCGTGATCTCGATGACTAAATTTTTTCATGGATAGAACCTAAACTCAAGATTCTTCCTATTTTTCTCATTTCCTTCATTTTAAATCTTTTGGAGCTTTGGAAGGTGTGATCTCTTAGCTGCATTTTGTGAAAATTGGTGTGGGTAAGACTTCTCTCCCATTTCTTATTGATTTCATCAATTTTTATCTTCCAAAAACACCTTTTAATCATGATTTCAATGTGGATTTTGGGGGGGTTCCCCTAAGTTGGAAAAATGGTATTTTCTTGAATTGGAGCTTATTCCTTGCTTGTTTTTAATGGAGTTTTCAACCATGAACTCCTCTTGGATTGTAGAACTTGATTTTCAACTAAAATTTTGATTTTACCCTTTCAATTTCCAATGTGATTTTTGGACTATTTTACCCCCAATTTTCTAATCTTATCAATATGGGTATCATTGGGATCCTTTTGATAAACTATTCCATTATTGATAGTTGGGGATCATTTTGGTGATTGTGTGGTTGAGGAAGTGCTTCAATAGAGTTGTTCGAGTGAAGTTTTGATATTCGAGATAGGTTTGTCTATCCCACTTTTAGATTAAGATGAGTAAGTGATCTTTCTTAGGGCGTCAACTGTGAAATGAGTTGTATTATGTATTTTAGAGGTTGTTGAGAGTTGAAATTCTTGTTTAGTATGTGTGATGCCTATTTGTGATGTTTAGTCCGTGTGGAGGCTCGTGTGAAACCGGTAATTATTGCTAAAAACTTCTGACATTTGAGTAATTGACCGAGCGAGGGGTTGTGTGACTTATCCTTATATTTGACATTGAGATGCCCGAGTTAGGGGCTTGACTTGATTTTTGAAACGTCTAAAATGAAAGAAATGATTTCTAAGTGGTAAAGACTGATTTCAAATGGATTCTTTCACTATCCCTATAATTTGAGGACGTGTTTCATGACTTGTTGAGTTTGGGTACTTGAATCTATTTGAAATCCTTGATGAACTAATTATGCCTTTGTGTTGTATGTGTTATGATACATTCATCCTCATGGAATATACCATTATTCATGGAAATACGAGAAAGGGGAGAAATACTATCTTTTTGTGAAAGAAAATGTGACACCTTACTTATAAGCTTAACCACGAGCTAAGTGGAAAGTTGATTAGATATTGAGATTATGATATTGGTATATGAATTGCGAGTCTCACTTGGGTCCTTGTTCGGAAGTTAAAGCTCAGCAAGATGTATACAACAGGTTGTGTGACGACCTTGGTTCCACCACACCATTCCATCATTTCATCATCTTTGTGCATTGCATTGGCCAACTTTGTTGTGTTGTGTAACTAGCTTATATGTTGATTTGAATATTATCTTTACCCTTTTTTGTTTACTTTATTCGCGTTGTTGTTACATAAATTGGTGGCACAGATGTCGGAGTGGGATTTTTCTGCATGCACGTGGAAGTTTTTCATAGTTTATTTCTTAAGTCTAATTAGTTGTTTATACTCAGTCGGTCTAACATACTGAGTACATGTGGATTATACTCACCCATACTTCTGTTACCCTCTTGATGAAGCTACTAGTCAAGGTGATCTTCGTAGCGGCTGATCAGATCTAGCGATCTCTTCTTTTTCAAAGTTGTGGAGAGATTCTGCCTTCTGGATCACAATTGGTCTCCATATATCATTTACAATCTTTGATTTCCTTTCAAGACTTGAGATGTATTTTGGAATCTTGATAATGTATTATATGCTCTTTATACTTATGCTTCCAGGTTTTATGGACTTCTTTGTTGTTTTCTTATCGGTTGTGGCCTGACTTCCATTTGAAAATCTTGTATGTGTTGTTTCTTTTGGCTAACACACCACATTTAGGGTTCTCGAGGTGTGTGCCATCATGACCTTGACTTTTGGGTTGTGAAAACTAGTACTCGTCCACATAACTCTCGAGACAACCGGTATCGCTAAGTTCATGGTCTTAGCATAACAATCAAGAATAGGCTGATATGGGGAGAACCAATTCATACCTATGATAATATCAAAGTCTACCATCCCCAAAATGATCAAGTCTACCCAAATGAGATCTTTTTTAATTATCGAAATCATAATACTCTATTATACGAGTATATATGAGTCGAGGTTGAACGAGTATATATGAGTCGAGGTTGAACAAACTATGGTTATCGATTTACCATACCGTAGAATACCGAAATCAAACTTCAAAATACTTAACCATATTGAATTAAATTGGTATGGTAATGATATAATATTTTAAAAATCGATTATAAAAAAATATGGTATCAAAACTTTCAAATATCATACCACACCATGCCCACCCCTAGTTGAAATATACTGATAACTAATACATATTGAGTAGCTCCTAAATCATGACGATTGAAATCATACTAAGGAATACTTTATTCAAAAGTATCACATATACATCATGATAATCTGAGAAATGCTTTATCTGCAAGCATCTAATTCATAGAAATATGATAATTTGATAAATGCATCTGAAATAGCATAATTTTAGGTCATGAAAATACTTGCATGCTATAGTTCATGAAATAACCATTGAAATCATGCAAATTCATGGGTAAGACATGTAACTAAGGACTGATCATGAAGAAAACTAATTTACATTAAAAACCCATGAAGATCATAGAAAATCATAGCTTGTAGGAATCATAAACTTGAAATTCTTAGACTTCTTTGGGACTCAATGAGTGAAGGGAATAGATGAAATTCTCACATACCTGGAGTAGAAACGATGTCTTGATTCTTGGGATGAAAACTTGAAGCTTGGAACCCTAGTTCTTACTTGAGAGGATACTTGAGAGTGAAGAGATTGATTTTGGGTGAGTTATGAAAGAATGGGGGGTTAAGATTGATAAGAATCCTTTATTCCCACTTAGAATAGACCAATACGACATAGTTTAGGAATTAAAATAGCATAAAAAGACCAAAATACACTGACTTAAAAATTGATGGAAGCCTCATATGGTTGCCTTCCACGGGTCCTACAACACTTCACGGACCCGTGAAAGTAGAGGAGTTCTGGGATCTGAAGATCGTTTCCATGGATGCCTCTACGGGTCGTATACCCGTTCACAGGTTGTACCTCTGCTCGTGAAAGGCAACGATCTTAAATTCTTGGAGTTTGGTTCACAGAGGGTTCTACGGTCCGTGAAACTCACCTCCAAATTTCCAATTTCTAAGTTCAAGTCCACAGATCCCTTCACGACTTGTGGTCCTTTCGCGATCAGTGAATGAGTCTGTATAAAACTTTTTTTTCTGCAATTTCATGAGTTCTTTTTTAATTTCCAAGGTCTGGTCTAGGTTTAGAAAATTTTGGGGTGTTACACCAAGGGTCAGATGCAACAGTCCTAGGCAGTGCCCCCACCTTCTTCCCGCTTCTAAATATTTTGTTAACGAAGATGGGACTGATCCCATCTTAAACTCGATTTGATATACAAATTTTCTTACTCGATATCTTAATGTGGATATATTTAATAATAACGGAATGGATAATTACAATATCAAAAGACTTGAAATATTGACAGGGGCTCATATCAAAATTTTGACACTATTCATAGGAGATTTGAATTGGTTGAGATTGAAAATAAATCGGTCTACAATGTATACTTTATTGTATCAATAATATATATATAATGTATAAATGACTATACATTATATATACAATATCAATATATGCCATAAACATATAGACATTTTATAGAAAATGATTTTGTTGCTTATACATAATGGCAAGTAACTCTATTATATATTCATTCATACAATAAAGGGGAAAAGTACAAATATACCTTCGAACTTTCAAAAATGGTATGTCAATACCTTCCGTCATATTTTTCGTTCATCAGAGCCCTTGTCGTCCAATAATCAGTGCACATTTGCCCCTCCCACTAACAGAACACTCAATTTATACATGTGGCGCAATCTTAAACCACAACCCGGTTGACCAACTATTTAACTTAAATTTCAAAAACCCGTCCATAACCTATTTAACCCACCCGATTTACCCACAAATAAACTATGGACTAAAGCTCAATTCCAAGTTTCTTGGGTCGATTAAAAGAATTTTAACTACTCCTTTCGGCCCATTTGAATCTGTTTGACATTCAATACGCTGACATACAAATCTTGAATACTATGTGAAAGAAATTCTCCGGCTATGTTTTTCAGGTGGGTATCAAAAACAAGTTGTGTGTGAGAGAGAAAGAAAGGATTCTTGATTTTGGGAAGATAAATGGAGTGGTTCTTGAGATGCATTCATTGATAAGTGATCTGTAAAATCTGAGATGGTGCCTATTAATAAGTGGCCAAAAATTAGGCATCTAAGTGAGAGCCTAGTGCCCATTTAAAATTTATCAATTTTCACAAAAAATAATTTAAGTTGTAACATGGGTGTTGAAAAAGAACCACTCTATAAAATTTATACTTTCTAAACATAGTAACAAATTGTATTATAAAATAGATGCAAAAGAAAAAGGGTTGCCGGAAACAATGGCGGATTCATCTAACTCGGCGGCAATATCCTCCGGTATAGTACCACCACCACTCTCAATATAAGAAGGGGCAGCAGAAAAAAGTGTTTTAGGTAAAATATGAGGAGGAACTAAAGCTTTAGAGACTTCAAAATCAGAGAAACTCCAAGAACGAGATAAAAATTTCATGGTACAATCGGATTGTAGCTTAGGATTGCGTCACGTGTACAAAATGAGTGTTTCGTTAGCGGAATGGGTAAATATTGATTATTGGACGGCGAGGGCTCTGATGGGCTAAAAGTATGACGGGAATATTAACATATTATTTTCAAAAGTTCGAGGGTATATTTATCTTTTTTCCCTATAATAAATTCCGAAACGAAATCAGTTTTCACATACATTAAATACACATACAAGTACTTAAAAACTTCCATTGCTAATGTATACAAAATCTATATACAAATCATTCGTGCAACTTAGTGGAGAATTTAGTGATATTGGAATGAAAAAATCACAGTTTAAATCATTCATACTTTTCTAAAATCTATTCGACTGAAACTCTAAAATTTCAATTCGAGATTCAAAATAGACATTAATGGTGATTTCTCAATTCAAAAACTATCAAACATTATTGTAGCAATGTTGTATGACTCTTTTAATCTTCTTTATCTTCGACGTTAGATTAACAATAGTAAAAAAAAATTGTGAAGAGAGAGACCAAATAAATGGTGAAAAAAGTTCTAAAGAGAGAGGTCAAATAAAATGATCGAAAGAGTTTTGAATAAAGGACTGAAGAGAAACAAATAGGAATAGAGATTTGAATTTTTTTTACCTCTAAAAAAAGATATGGATGAGTGCATGGATAAATTCCAAAAAAAAATAAAAAAATCAGTCAATTCAATCTCACTCCCTAAAAATCATCCCAAATCCCAAATTTTCAGGATAAAATCATGATTAATTAAAGGCATTAAATATATAAGACATAATTTAAAAAGGGAAAAAGATCTGAAAAATACTTTAACTTTGATCGAAATTGTTACGATGCCCAACTTTAAAAAGGACATTTTACCCCTGTATTATTTAATAATATATTTTAAAGATATATATGTGTCTACGTGGACATCATAAATATTGCATCATTTTAAATAGTAATGTGTCCATGTGGACACATATATACCTTTAAAATACACTATTAAATAGTTCATGGAGTAAAAGGTCCTCCATAAAATTTGATATCGCAACAACAATTTCGGTCAAAGTTAATATATTTTCAGACTCTTTTCCCATTTAAAAAAGAAAAAAATTGAAGTTTTATATAGAATGTCTACATTTTTACATTATTTAACATCCATGTCAAAGAAACTCTAGTCTTTATGCCTATACCAGAGTAGAATTTTTAGGATGGGTTTGATACGAAAGGAAAATATTTTTTAATTTTCTAAAATTTGGTTACTCAAAGATTTTTGGGATTTAATTTCTTTAGAAAAATATTCTTTTTAAAAATGAATAAAATGATTCATCTAATAAAAGTAGAGCCGTCAATATGGGCTAGGTTCGTTGGGCCGGCCTGGCCTAATCCGTGATTTGTTAGGGCTGAGCTACGATTTTTGGAGCCCATTTAAGAAAAGAATTTTTTAGACCGGCGTGAATAAGCCTGCCGATTTGTGAGGATTGAGAAATATGGATAGGACCGGCCCGTGAGCTAAATAAAAATTAATCAAAAAATAAAAATAAAATAGAATATTAAAAATAACAAGAGTTTAAATTCAAAATCTGTTTAAAGTTTGAAATATTACAATTTAAATACAAATTATGTTTATAAAATATGAAATACATAAAACAAAAATTTCCTAAAATTTCTAGGGATTCACTATATAGGTCATAGCCTATAGAATATTATCATAGTTTTTGTGTTTTTTTATGATCATTGGAAAACAATTAGGTTAATATTTCTATTTAGTTATTTATGTTTTTACTTGAAATCAAACTTAATAAATATTATAAAGATAATTTTATTTGTGTATTTGATTAACAAGTAGTAACACTAACAGTCTAACACCATATAATATTGTTTTGTCGATATTTATGATAATATTTTTAAATTATAATTTAATTTAAAAAATTATAAAAATATATTTTTTTAAAAGAAGGTTAGTCCGGCAAAGTCCGTAGCCCACGTACTTGTAGGCTGGGCCGACCATTTTCTAGCCCACACAAAAAATGAATTAGCCCGACCTGACCCGTCAAATTTTAAAGCATGTATGAATTAACCCGAATGAAATGAACTAACCCATATGACAGATCTAAATAAAAGTAGAGAAAAGAATTCATATTAGCGACATTTTACTAGGTGAATAGGAAACAAACTTCATCTTTATCCCCATCCATGTAGCTTTCATCCTCACCATCTCACACTCGTACCTTCTCACCCTATCTACTATAGTATATATGTAAATTATAAGCTTAAGTCATCGATAATTTTTTAAAGTTGTTTAAATATTTCATTTAGACATTTAAATTAAGGTCAGTATCTATTGAATACTTAAATTGTTCTAAAAGTATACCTATTAAACACAAAATGTTGATATGACATAAAAAATGTTTTTTACCTTCTTTTGGCGCGTGAAGACATCTGAAATCATATTTTAATTTATTCTTTTTGAAAAAACTTACACTTGGCATTGTAAACAATTAAAAAAAAAATCCTAAAAAGACAAAGCCCCCACTCCCTTCCCCTCCCCTAATTTCAGTCGTCTTCTTCACCTGTTTTCAAAATCAATTGCATGTTGTGTCTATTTTTTTTTTAAATCAAACAATTGGATCTACTAAAGAAAGAAGAAACAAGATTTTTGGACATTGAAGTAATGAAAATCAACTAAATAGATCTGCCAGGAAAAAAAAATTGGACATTGAAGTATAAAAATTTAACCGCCAACTCCATTTCCGGCCACCTCCAAACAAACATCACCATTCAAATTAAAATATAAACTCATTTAACTTATAAAACGTAAAATCACTCTTATACGAGTCTCACTTTATATCTTTCTCTCACGTATTAGGTACGGAAAATTATTGTTATTTTAAAAAAATTGAATCTACAAGTAGTTTGGCCATATATTTCCCAAATAATATTTGGGGGGGGGGGAATTGGCAAATAGTGTTTTTCCATACAATTTACCATTATTTGGCAAATATTTTTGACAAATATCCCAAATTTCCAAATACTAGTTTTTTCTAGTATTTGGGCCAAATCTCATTATTTGGGATCTTTTGAAAATTAAAATTTTACCTCAAACTTTTATCTTTTACAAAAACACCCTCTATAGTAGTTGTTTCTGTCGTATTACAGAATTTTTCACGTGAACACCAAAGTAGTGATGAAATATTCAGTGAATATTAAATGATGATATGATTGTTAATGAATGATGAACAACCGGCTCAGAGTAACAAAGTGATTTTTTTTTCTCTATTTCACGATGTATGGAATGATGCTTGTTGCACTCACTTCAAACTACCACATTGCACTAGTGTCATGGACACTATTTGTTATTGTTGCAACGAAGATTCAATTGACTTGTAATACAAACTTATAATTAGTTTTGATAGTAAATTATATTTTTCTAAAAAAGTGAAATATATTTCTCAAATACTATGACCAAACACATGATGAAATTTCACACAAACTTTCACTCAAATAATATTTACCAAAAATATTTAGAAATCTATGGTCAAACGTTAACTTACGGTGGTTTAAGAAGAGAAATGTTGCAGGAAAGAAGATGAAGAAGAAAGGAGTGGGGTAGAAGAAAGGGCGTGGGTAGTGTGGGACCGGGTAAAATGTGTTATTATATTTAATGTTTTTATGTATATAGAAAAGATTGAAAATGTATTTGACGTAAAAATATTTTTAATATAAAAATCGTTCTTCCATAATTTTTGGGGCCCACTTGCCACATTTTATTTTTTTTATTAATTATTTGTCATGTCATCGAGAGTGTATCACACACATTTTATATTTTTCACTTGTTATCAAAAAATGTCTAATAGGAACAAAATTTGAATAGATAAAAGTGTTCAATAGGTATTAACCCTAGTTGAGGTGTCTAAGTGAAATATGCGAACAACTTTAAAGGATCGTCGATGACTTATATAAATATTTTTATTTATTTAACAAACATAAGAAAATATTTTTTTCTAAATATCTACTTATTTTTTTAATATCGATTCTTAAAAGTGGGATCATGTTCTCCTCCAACATATATTTATGTACACTATTTTTGTTGCACAACAAAACAAAAGTAGTGCCTTCACCAACCAGGCATCGCTAGAGTATTTAGGTACACTAATTTTCATGTTTTATCTTAACTGGCATAAATTGCTTATTCTTCGTATATTTTTTAAGATGTTATATTAAATATTATTTAGTAGATGTAATATGATAAAATAATCATATTAATTAGTATTAACGTTTTTATATATATATATAACAAGTAAAAGTGAATGGAGGAATTAATACCTATTTAATACTCCATCTGTCCCATTTTATTTGAGTTAGTTTGACTCGCCACAGAGTTTAAGAAAGAAATGAAGACTTTTAAAACTTGTGGTTCAAAATTAATAATAGAAATTTGTATGGTTGTAAATCATTTCATTAAGAGTAAAATAAATATTTTATAGTTAAATTGTTACTTAATATATAAACGTCTCATTCTTTTTTAGATTGACTAAAAAGGAAAATAAGTCACATAAATTAGGAACAGAGAGGATTTCTTAATTGTGTAAGAAAAAAATTATCTAAATTAGGATAAAGTGGAAAGAAATAATAATTAGTTTCTTCTTGATTTGGTAAAAATCATGTAATTTGATTGGGTGTATATGATCTTTGTTATACTGAGAATAAATCTTATGCATTACATAATTTTGAAGAAAAATATTTGTTTATAAAAATATCATTCACAAATATGATGGAAAGAATATGAAAAAGATTTTAAGGGACAAACCATACTAATATTCCATCAATCCATTATTAATTGTCATGTTATGTTTTTCAAAAGTTAATTTAACTAATTTTTAAAGTTAAATTAAATTATATTAATTTGATATTTTAAACAAAAAGTTTAGATATTCAAAATCTATACGAAAAGTACTATAAATTGCAATTTCTTGCATATCAATATGATTAAAATGAAACCATAACAATTAAAAATGGACGGATAGAGTATATACATTACTTATACCATGTTAGTTAAATTTTAGGTTTAGCAAACATAAACATCATATTTGTATGTCATGGCTATAGTTTACATAATTGTGCTTCATAACAAACTTTATGTTTGTTATACTTATTAATCTGTATATTTTGATATACATATATATATATATAAATTTGTATTTGTATATTTCGGTATACTTATACATAAAAATCTGTATTTGTATATGTAACTGTATTTTTTGTATATATGTTTTTTTGTTGAAGTCGTATATGTATATGTGTATTATATGTATTTAAATATAAATCTGTATATGCATATGTAACTGTATTTTTGTATACAGATAGATTTGTATACAAATCTCTCTCTCGCTTTATAAAAATACAAATTATACAATGTATTTTGTATAATCTGTGTTTGTATAAAGCGAGAAAGAGAGAAAGGCGAAAGAGAAGTGGGCAGTAGAAGATTTGTATTGTATAATTATAAGTGTAGAGGACGAAGATATATGTATTTGCATGTGTATATACATTTTTCTCTCGCTTTATACAAATAAAAATACAATTTATACATTTGTGTTTGTATAAAGTAAGAGAAGCGAGGGAGAGTGGCGAGGGAGATCCCCAGCGAGCGAGATTTGCTGGGGAGAGAGGCGAGTGACAAACTGTTTGCTATGAATTAGAATTAAATGAAACTGTGATTTTAGCATTTAATTTGAATTAATACTAATTTACTATTTTATACAATTTTCCCTCATAATATGATATATAGCGTATACATAAGTTGAAAAAATGTACAAAATAAAGTAATAATGTTACATAAAATTAATGAATACATTTTTTTGTTAATCATCTTATAACCATACACCGTTAATCCTAATACTTCCTCAGTCCGTTTCTTATTCTAATTGTCATTGTTTTCTCTTTTTGAATCAAACTATAATAACTTTGATTAATATTTTATGATGTATTTTTCATCATATTGATATGTAAAAAAATTTGCAATTTATAGTACTTCTCGTATAATTTTTGAATATCTAAATTTTATGTTTAGATATCGAATCAATATAATCAAATCTAACCTTGAGAATTAATCAAATTAATTTTCAAAAAATATAATATGACAAATAAAAAAAGACGGAGAGTATATATAAGTTAAAAATATTGTACTATAATATTGATCTAACAATATATATCAGATGACAGATGGACTTCAAGAATAATTTATTTATTAGTTACAAAAATCCAAAAAAGGAGAAATTGAACTAAATACTAGCAATAGAGTTGAAGATGAAGATACAAATTAAAGTTTAATTATAATTTTTATAAGGAATATTTAAAATAGATAATATTCCATAATGAAGGGCCAAAAAAAAAAAGGAATAGGATTGCAGAATGTGCATTCCCCAAGTGTTGTAGGCTCAATTTTTTAGGGTTTTGAGTGGCTCAATGCATCCCATCCCAGTAAAAAAGGCATAAAAGCCACCTTTGCAGTGCTAATAAGTAGGTCACAGATAACTATGTACTACCCTAGCTAGGTAAAATAAGAAACCTCATATACCTGAAAATTAACCAAAAATGAAACAAAAATATAAAACAGCTTATGTCAAATACTTTTTAATTTTTTTTTTGATCTAGGACTACAAGCTACTATCTGATAAAAATGGGGGGAAACAAACTTTACTAGTAAAATTTTGTGGAGAATTATAATATCTTTTAAATTTAACGTGAATTATTAGTTTCGTCTTTAGATTATTTATAGTTTTAAAATAATTATTTACTTAATTAATTATAATTAAATACACCCCTAATCTTGCCACGTGGATAAAATATACTCTTAATTTTCGACAAGTTTAAAGGTATTTTCAATATTTGTCTCGACGTTTTATTAAGAGCCTCATATTTTTATAAAAGTTTGAAACCACTTGTTATTTCATGTGGAAGATCGAGTGTGTATCTCAGTTTAGCTAGTCAAGTAGAGGAGTGTTCTTAGGACTCGTTTGGTGTGAGAAATAAAAATAAATAGTCCTATGATAAAAAAATAATTCTGGGATAAAATTTAAATATCTTGTTTGATTGACATGTTTGGGATAATTTATCCCACCATTTATAACATAGTGATAGGATAAGTTATATCATATACATGATGGGATAAGTTATCCCAGGATAACTAATTTCAGGATAGTTAATCCTGAGATAACTAGTTCCTAACCAAACGACCCCTTAAGGTTGTCAATAGTTCAGGGATAAAACTAATAATTTACGTAAAGTTCAAATATGTTTTTAATACTTCTCTTTATTAACTTATTCAGTACTAAGAATAGTATGAGGGGGAAAAAAGCAATAATACATTTTTTATTATTTAAAATGAAAAAATAAAAATAGTAATCTATTTAGGGAAAAGGGTCAAAAATACCCTTAAACTACGCAAAAGGTACAAAAATACCATCCGTTTGTAGTTTGGTCCAAAAATGTCCTTTTCGTCAATATTTTGATCAAAAAATGCCCTTATTGTTATTTTGGGTATAAACTGCTCATTTTTTCAAATAAATATATTATTTATTTTATTTTCAACATATTCTATTTATAATAATATTTTTTAAATTAGCAAATGTTTATCTTACTTCAATTCAAGAAAAAATTAAAAATGAAAATATTTCTTATTTTATTATAATTATATTTTATCGTTCTATAAATATAAATTAATGATTGATATACTATGATCTTATATATATGACATATATTATCTGTCGAAAGGGTTCATGAAGTTATTCTATTTTAATTGATAAGATGAGATTAACAAGAAAAAAAAATATTTCCTACATTTTTATTTTTTAAAGTGATTTTAAAAGAAAGAAAACAAGAACATGGTTCTTATATAATAATTTAATTAAGAAGAAAATGTGTTTAAAAAGAAAAAAAAATATACTTATTCGAAAAAGGATATTTTTGACCTATTTAGTAACTATATGACATTTCTGGACCAAAGTATTGACTGCAACGGCATTTTTGAACCAAAGTATTGACGACAAGGGCATTTTTTAGCCAAACTATAAACGGAGGGCATTTTTGTCCTTTCACATAGTTTAAGGCCATTTTTTACCCTTTCCCCATCTGTTTATAATATAGGAATCACTAAAATGAAATCTAGCACATTTGTTTAGAGAAAGGAAAAATAATTTTCTTCAAAATAGTAAGTACATTTTTTGGTCTAGAAACTTAAATAAAAGTTCACCTAATTGAGCTAAAAAAAAAAGAGGATACAATATTGTCCAAGGTGAGTGACAAAATGTAAAGAACATTAATATCGAATTTTTGGCTAAAATCATCCCTTAACTATAACTCAAATCTAATGTACATCTTTATATTATCTAAGTAAGCAAAAAACATCCTTATATTATCAAAAAAATAACAGGAATCATCCTTCAGTATATTTTTGTTAAGAAATTGATAGAACCAATAAAATAAATATTTTTAATTTGTTCATGTCTTGGCCACGTTGAGAAGATCAAAGTTACCTAAAAAAATAAGGATATGGATAGAAACTGAATCTTCCATTCTCAGGATTTAAATTTTGTGTGTTGTTAGTTTATATATTTTTTGCATCATCAAGTAAATTGACTTGCAACAATACTAAGTTTTGAAATATTTATACATTAGGTTCTGATGGTTAGAAAGACTATGTAAAAAAAATCATTTAAAAAGTATTACGACCAACTATTTAGAGATTTTTTTAATAAAATATTTATGGCGTATGTACTATATATACAATGCAATTCACATTTTATACAATGTACATGTCACGACCCAAACCATCGTGATTGGCACCCACACTAACCCTGCGGTGGAAGAATCATTACAACAACCCAAACTAACAACTCAACGAAAATACTAAGACATTAAAGTTACGAAAGCAAGTTTAAATGACAATAAAAATACGGAGTTTCCATAAACTCCAAACTTTAAACAAATAACTTAACCAAACTAATCCAGAAGTCTTAACCCTTAGAACCTGAAAGTCATTGTACCAAAACTCTACTAACGACAAGTCTAAAAACAAGGGGTACAACCCCGAAGCTAAACAAAACGCCTTAAACAAATAGTCTAAGTCCGAAAAGGGTGGACTTAAAAAAAAAAGACCCATGGCAGCCTGAAAGAACTGACTCACCCTTGAATCCGGTCACGCTCAATAGTCATATAACTGAGGTCTATCAATAGCCGCCTGAAGATGCCCTGTACTCAACAAAGAACAAGCAAGTACAATATCAGTACACAACCACAATGTACTAGTAGGATCACACGGCTATCCCAATAAGTGAAACACATGCAAGTAACCACAACATTATAAAACAGGCATATACCAAACATATACAATATTAGTCATCTTTTCAGAATCAATGTAGCATTCCACGTTCTCAATAATACACATTGATTATCATTTTAGAGCAACAAATGGTCTTTCAACCTCAATCACCATTAGATATGAACGTAATCATCACAAGTAGATACACAACATAATTCAATGGTCCTCTCACGGAACCCAAAACCAAACTGTGAGTGTACTAATTCGTGGTACCCGATCCAATGTTTATGTCGGAACATGGCAATCGATCTCATATTTATGCCGAAACGTGGCAATCGATCCAATATTTATGTCGGAATGTGGAAATCGATCCAAGTTAGTGTATCGGAACATAACACCCGATCCATTCAACAAACCACAATCACAATCACAATGTATATTCTCACAATCAAACAACAAGAGGTGATTCATGGCATTCAATTATTCAATTATCCTAGTTCACGATTAGTGTGATAAATAATGCAACATTCGCATACATACATACATTATAATGAAGCAAGTACAAACATATATTACACAACATGAAATACCAACCATTACCTACCTCAATCTAAGCTTGAATCCCCTAAGGCACTTGAATCTTCCCTTTTCGAATTCTTTCTGTTTGTTCTAGGTCTACAAACAATTAATATACGCAAGGATCAACAATCAAATATCTAATTATCCGAATTATAACAAACCCAATAACCCTAGACCAAACCCCCAGATCCTAATACCCATATTAGGGCTTTTTCCACCATAATTTCCAGATCAAAACCCTTCCCTATCGATAATCACCCACGAATTTACATTCTATGGATCGAAAAATATATTTGGGGAGTTAAAACCTTACCTTTAGCCTCGAGAATGGTGGAAAAATGTCAAGAAAGCACATGGGGTAGTCTCCTAGCTCTCAAAGTCGAAACCTGCAGAATAAAATGATTTTGGGGTTTATTTTCGACTTAAATTGCGATTGTCCCTCTATGGTGACCCCGCCGTGGCGGGAATAATTCCTCCACAGCGGCTTGCACGAAAACAGAATGTCGAATTAAGAGCTCCAAACCCCCATTTCACAACACACCTTCATCCCATGACACTAAGAAAAAACCTGTTCACGCTAAGATCAATTTCGGGAGTTGTACTTGCCCGAATTCAATTCTGTAAAGTCGTACGGGTTGCTTAACGTCTTAGCTATCCACTCACGCAATCAATTTCATTATTACACTTCTTATTCATTACTAGATTTCCTTAGACTCGCCTGACTCCAATTTCGTCCAAATCTGGACTAGGCTAGAAAATTTCAAGTTACTACTCAAAAGTTTTTCTGGTCCAATTCTTTCCCCATTGGCTTTTTCCTAACGACGGAATCAGGTCGTTACAGTACAGAAATGCTGAAAATTTAGTGAAATTACGTAGGCATTTAGTTATGAAAATAAATAAAAAATACTTTATTTGAATTTTTTGAAGTTGTTGTAGTATTTGGTCATATTTTTACAAGGAATATTTAGAATTTGAATATATTTTGTCTAAATATGATTTAAACCCTCAATTTCTAAAAATTTAAAAAATCATCTAACTTGACTAGCTTAACCATGTGTACATATATTCATTCGACTTGACACTTTTTCTGTTGGTGGCGTGAGTTTCTTATAAAAATAGATAGAATGATGAATCTTGCAACTTTTTGGATAGTTTAAGGATATTTTTTGTTCACTTATATAACATAAGAATGCAGATTATTTTAGCCAAAAAAAACTCCACTAATATCATCAAAATTTCAATTTACTTTCAACAAAAACTGATTTTTGTCATAAAAAGCATGTCATTCACCTACTAATTAAATAAAATTTATGTAGTCCAAATCTCCAACTCCAGTCATATAGGGCTATAATAAACAACAGCTAATAAATAGCCATAAATATTATTCTATTTTATGTAAATGCAATGACTTAACTAGCCATTAAATACCAAATAAAATAGAGAAGTACATACCAAACAAATGTCAACAAAATGGTAAATAATGTAAAGAGTAAAACAACAAAAACAATATATCCAAAGTAATCCCACAAATAAAATTTGAAAAATTAAAATGCACGTAAACTTTATCACTATCCTGAAAATAAAAATATTATTTTTAATAGATCCTAGATTAAAAAATAAAGAAATTTAAAATAGGTAAAGAGTACAACAACAATATACCCAGAGTACGTAATCCCACAAAACAAAGTTTGACATATTAGAGTATACGTAGATTTTACCACTATCTTGAAGATATAAAGATTGTTCTCAATAGATATTCAATTCAAAAAAATAAATAAATTCAAAGTAGGTACAAAGTACAACAACAATATACCCAGAGTACATAGTCCCACAAATTAAAGTTCGACATATTAGAGTATACGTAAATTTTACCACTATCTTGAAGATAGAAAATTGTTCTCAATATATACTCGATTCGAAAAATAAGTAAATCCAAAATAGGTAAAAAGTACAACAATACTATACCCAGAGTATGTACACTCACAAAACGAAGTTCGACATATTAGTATACCTAGACTTTACTACTGTGTTAAAGATAAACATATTATTCTCAATAGATACTCTCTTCGACATATAAATAAATTCAAAATAGGTAAAAAGTAGAACAACAACATATATCCAGAGTACATTGTCTCACAAAACAGAGTTTGAAAGATTGGAGTACATGTAGACTTTATCACTATTTTGAAAATAAAAAAATTATTTTTAATAGATACTCAATTCAAAAAATAAATAACTCCAAAATAGGTAAAGTGAGTAAAACAACAGTTATGAAATACAATTGATATTTGAGTTTAGAGGCAAGTGGGACAAAAGAGCACTTACATCAAAGTGAAGGAAAAAAGAGTTGAAAATGTCGACAAAAACCGAAAAATGCGCAAATATGATTAATGGTGGAAGAAATATTGTTACAAAAAGAAGCAAAATATAATTTTAAATGATGGCTAGTTCATGTATCAAAGAAAACATCACATCACATCACATCACTAACAAAGGTCTAATCCAAAAAAATATAAAATTTGAAAGTTCATGTAAATAACAACAAAAAATCAAATTATAGACACAAGAAACAGTAAAGTAGAGAACTAATTATTGACAAAAAAAACTAGAGCATAACACAATTTACAATTATATTAAATAAAAAAGTTTAATACATTGAACATGATTTTGGTTTATGTCAACAATAAACAATAAAGAAATAATGACACACAATGATCAATCAATATCACACTAAAATGGTAAAAAAATAAGGGAATAATACACGTATTAGCTTTGATATTATTAATCTGTTAGTATTTCATAGTGTTTCAAATTTATGCATATTACTTCATACACTATGTTCAACATTATAACATGACCTAAACATAACAAATCAAACTAGTTTAAAAAAATAATTTCAAACTTACGACCAATCACACTACTACTATTTTTTGTACAATATACAAAACGATACGCGAGTTGAGACCAAGAGCACGCAATAGTGTCCTCAACTTTGAAAGTTGAAACAAGGCAGAGTTGTAAAAAGGTCAGAGGGTAAGCAAAGTATAATAATTCATGAATTCCAAAATTTTCCATAAAAGGGAAAATACAACTTATACTTCTTTCAAAAGCTCAATACATGCATTGAAAACTCAAAAGAGAAAAAGCTAACATGTAATAAAAATAATGGTAAGAGATTATATCCATCCAATGTCATTTTATATAACTTGATGAAAAATGAAATCAAAGATTAATTAAGTTACAAATAGTACTCATAATCAATTTATTTGGTTACCATAGTTTGATCCTCCACCAAGTAATCCTCCTCCACTAGTAGAAGCGGCAGCATAAAGATGAGAATTATGTTCATTGGCAGCAGCAGCACCCAAATGTAAATCAGATAAATTTGGAAAATTATTATTATTATTATTATTATTATTATTATCTTTTGGTTCATCAAGACCTTGATCATATAAGAAACCTTTGAAAAGATGTCCACCAATTTTGACAACAGCTTGATATGCATATTCATCTTCACCTTCATCTACTGAAGTCACTCTTACACACTTGAATACAGCTGGTGCCCTCACTTGTCCTGGCAATGACCCTTTAAAACTTGCATCTACAATAATATAAGTCTATGCATCGCATAAATTCTAAAAAAATATTGTTTACAAATAATACACTCCTGTATTCATATGCTAATGCATGCATTAAAACTCTTTGCATTACTGTCATCCATGACTTAGTTATATATAACTTAAGAGTGTATACCTAATGGATTGAAAAAGTACACCAAAGAAGGTACTATTAGTACACAAAGTAAATACATGTATTATTTTTTCTAATGCACTCTACTAAACGATCCCACCAAAGTTCTACAAGTTAACATGAAAGCAAGTGATACAATCCTAGAGAAGAAAAGGTTCAAGTGCATATAAGTAGTTAAATTAAAGTCCAGCCAAAATTGTTTGAATGTTAAAGATATTGTTAGATATGAAGGGATGAAGAACATCATATGTTATAATACCTACTTTAACAGTACTAAAACAAAAAAATATCTTCTAAAGTTTAGGTTGCTAGCTGTGGGGTGAAGATAAAGATTATACATGACACCATTTACTAAGAGATGACATTCCACACGTAAACAATAATGTGTACAACTAATATTTTTTAAACTCTTCAAAATAACACAAACCATGATTGGGGGGACATTAAGGCATCATTTGATAGCTAATAAAGAAACAACTTACTCCCTCCGTTTTATTTTAGTTGTCATATATACTAAAAATACTTTCGAGAATAGTTCTCAATTTAAACAATCAAAGAAGAATTAATTATTATTTTTCAACTCTAGCTTTAGAGTTGACTATTCTAGAATTAACACACATAAATAAATAAAGATTAAAGAACCAATAATAAATATATTAGTCACACTACCCTCCTAATTAATTTTTTCTTAAAGATTGTGCAAATAAACGAAGGGAGTATTTATGTAAAACTTTGCTAGCTAGTATATAAGTTCAAGTACATGTCATTTAGAAACTAACATAAATACTACATGAGAATAAGTATTATCTTATGATAGAAAATACATATGTTATATTAATATACGCATAATTCTAATCCGCTACCAAACGACCCCAAAGTAACACATTATACCATCATCACACTTCCAAACCCAAACCTCTTACAATATGGTATAATCATGGCAAATACTAAGCATTCTTGATGACTAGTACAAGTAATTAAGTAAAAAAAATAACATGTGAAAATGAAAATAGGATATATATATAGAGAGAGGTACCTTGATGACTAGAGCTAGTGTCAAAACTTCTTGGAGGTGTATTATTTGAAGTAGAAGTATGTGAAGCTGTTGTAGTTGTCTGAGAATTGACAAGTCTAGGTTTCTTAGCACTTGAAGTTGATTGTGAAGAAGATCCAGCTGCTATAACATTCACATTTGTTGTTGTTGCACCACCCCCCATTAGTTGTCTCTCACGCCTTCTTGAAGCTGGTACCCAAGTACTCTTTAAATGTGTGTTACAATCATAACCTCTACTCTTACAACAAGTTCTACATCTTCTATGTGTACAATCTTTTTTTGCTTGGTTACCACAATCTTGACAAGTTGTTGATGAAATTGAACACCCACCCCCACCAAGAATAATATTGTTACTACTAGTACTATTTTTAGTATAATTAGTAGTAGAATTTTGTGGTTGTTGATTTGAGAAGAATTGAAACCCACTAGTACCATCATTTCCACCTCTATTGTTTCTAGTAACCAAATCTTGATCATCAAATGTAACCATGTTTGTTAAAGGAGTAGCTGTGAGGAGTGGGATAACACCAACCCCAACCCCAAGAGATGTGTTTGTAGTACATGTATTAGAGAGATTGGAGTTATTATTACCATGTGGATCAAAATTGATTGTGTTTTCATGGTGTTGGTGATGATGTTGAAATGATGCTGGATGTACAACAAACATACCCATTTCTGTAGGTTGGAGGCCGTAGTTGATCTGCATCTGTCTAGACGACGCTGATGCAGACCACATACCACTATGGCCTCCAACTACACCTCCGGCGGTGGTGGTACTACCACCACCACCGCCACCACCAGCAACATTGAAACCTAAAGAGAGGTCCCCAATAGCAGCAGCTGATGTATTAGAAGAATTTGCTACCCAATCTGCAAAAGCCCCAGAATCTGAACCCTGCAACAATCTCCTAGCAGTAGCCACAGCTGCAGACTCTTAGAAAAAGAAATCTCCCACTAAAAAAGTTTCTTCAAATGAACAAATCTTGAAGATTATTTATTTTTTTAACTAGAGATATGGAAAAAAAAAAAGAAACAAGTGGGGTCTTGTTCTGAAATTCTTTTTCAGAAGAAGATCTATAGAAAAATTGTGTGACTTTAGGTCTGTATTGCTCTAATTACTGACTGGTGAAACAGTTGGCAGAACAGCTACTGAGTCTTCTTTCTCTCTTCTTCTTCTTCTTGCTGCTTCTGAGTTTCTTACTGATACTATACTAATACTTCTTTCTTCTACACAGACTCTGCCACATTAACTTCTTTATTTTTTTTCTTCAAAGAGAGGGACTTGTAAGCTAAAAATAAGCAAAAAAGGCAGCTTCAATAACGACCTTTCCTCAGTTGGGCACTTACTTCTTCTTCTCCTTCATTTCTTGCACTATGCTATAATCAGTTTTTTTTTTTGCTCCTCTCATTTTTCCAAAGGATTCTCTCTTTCATATATATAAAAAAAACTACTATATACTTCTATATAGGAAAATAAACTGATATTATTGGAGAGAGAATAGTTGAGGAGAAAAAGGGTAGAGTGGGGAGTGGGATTTGAAAGGAGTGGAGAGGGAGCATTTGTGTATTGTAGTAATTGCATCATTATCTCAAAGGGGTGTCTAAAAAGAGTCACATGACTAGCTTTCTTTTTCTTCCCTAAGTTGAATTGCATGTTACAACACTCAACCTACAATTTTTGTAGCACATGTAACTATATTGAATTCATCCAATGCATATAGTTTGGCGCAAGTATTTTTTAGTCAAATTTTATATTTATAACAAAATTAGATAATTTTATTTTTGATTAATATTGAACCATCTCATTTAACAATGAAATATATCTTTAATAATGCAACATAGTTTGATACTCTTTATGAATCAATCGATAATGAGATTTAAGTTTAGCAGATCTATCTACTCAATTATCGTGATGAAGTAACTATTTCATCTTAAATATTATTATTTTTTGGATCCTCAACATTTATAATGTTTAAATCATGTATTCCTACCTCAAAACTAGCCAAAATAATATCTACCATGATAATCATAAGATATTTTTGGTTCAATTCTTGCTTGTTTCAATGAGACAAATATGGGGAAAATGTGGAGGAATTAGGAAGCAGTACTGAAAGAAAATTAGATGGTAGGGCATGTAATAAGATTACATAAAGGGGAGGGTACTTTGGCCTTTTTCAACCATGCATAGAATCTTTATTCTATCTTTTATCTCTATGTTTTATTCACTTCATATTCTTTTGCTTGTTTTTACTTACTAAAGTCTAAAGAAACCCTTGGAATAATCCAAGGAACAGTTTGAACAAAAAAGAGAGAAGAATCAGACCACTCTTTTACTTTTTCTTACCCCTTTTGTGGTGTCATATTTAATGGTAAATTAATTAGTTTAATAATAACTTGCCTATAATTTTTTATTGTAAAAAAGGAAACTTTAAAAGATCCTAAACATATATTTCCAACTTCAATATATTTCAAGTTTTGAAATAATGGGTCAAGTTAATTAGATTTTTAAAAAAAAAAAAAATCTAAATCTTATTCATGGCCAAACTGATATATACATGATACTATGCTTAAGCTATATTTTGGATCCTGAATTATTTTGTGATTATAAAAGTAGATTATCTATAAGGAGTCGTTTGGTGAATACAAGTTATGATGGATTAATTATGATAGAATAAGTTATGTTATGGTTAGTTATGATGTGATATGTTATGTTGAAATTATTTCTTATTACGTGTTTGATTTGTTGTATTCAAAATAATACGCATTGCATAAATTATTTATTTATAAAAATGTCCTTCATGAGTGTGAAAAGTAATGTATAAAAAGGGTTTAAATAAATATCTTTGTCATTTACATATTTTATCCCGGAATAAGTTATTTCAAGATTATTACACCACCCAAGGGGAGAGATAAGTTATCCCAGCTATCAACCAAACTACAAATTAAGTGGTACTATAATTTAATCTCAAAACTATTTAATGTTATCCTTCACACCAAACAACCCCTAAGTGATCACAACATAAGGGAAAATATAAAGCTCCAAGTCAATACAGATTCAATGGAAGTCATTAAGATTATTTATAATGGATATGAAACATACATTTGTATTATATGTGCAGAAAGTTGCTCCAATAGATAGGGAACCCAATGATCAGTCATAGCCAAAGAAATCAGAGCCAGGTGGCGGATATGCTATCTAAGGAGGGTACAAGACTAAATTTTATGGAATTTCTATATAAATAAATCAATACGAGATTAGTGAATGCTTGAGCATCCATAAATTTTAATGTTGATCCGCCCCTGCAGATAGTACTCATTTTGTTGCTAATGTAATATGCAACCCAAATGTTAGTAATATTTCAGGTCACTATTTTTGTATGGATGCATATTGAATATAAATAAATTTTCCTTTTTAACCAAAAAAACGTAACAGAAAAAAGTTTTATAAAAACTAAAATGTAGTTATATATTACTCTCTATTGAGTAAACTATTAAAAACACACCTAATCTATCTCTTCTTTTTCTTCTTTTTTGTATTTTTTTTTATGACAAGGGAAATTCGCAGCCGCTATCCTTTGGGTGCCAGGTAAAATTCCCGCTTCTATGCAATAGCTCGCAAACCACATAGGAGAGGTAACCCGCACTAGGCAAGCTCAGTGCAACGAGCTCGACCCAAAAGGCAAATCCTTTGCTTTCGCTGACAAAGTTTTTATTTTTGTATTTTATGCCTAAACTATTAATACTATGAATTTCATACCTAGACTATCACTCATAATTCGAAAAACACATCAGCTAATATGTGTTAGTGTGTACTACACTTTATTTTAAAAATCTTGTCACGTGTGTACTACACTCTTTTTAAAAAAAAACTTGTCACATGATATTTCATATAGACAAAAAATTTCACCTTAGCAAACATTTTGTGCTAAGGATAACTTCAAATTTAAATAAATAATCTCATATCACGAGCTTACCATTTAAACTTTTTTTTTTTTTGAATCTTTGAAAAAAATTATTTTTGTTATATTTAGTATGCAAGTGGAAAATATTTTTAATTTTTTTTGTATATATATAACCCAACAAAAAAATGTAAAAAAAAATTGGGTGGTGGGGTACGATTTTAAAAAAATGAAAAAAAATCTTTAATATATTTTATGGGAGGGGAGGAGTAGATGAGGTGGGTGGTTCGAGGGCAGGGGGTAAGAAAATTATAAAAGAAATTAAAAAAGAATTGATTTTTTGGGGGGAGAGGGCCGAGGTGTACATGAGGGAGGGAGTGGGGTAAGAAAAATATTTTAAACATTAATTTTAAAAGGGTGAAATGGCCTGATGGACTCTGGTACTTGTATGAGTTTGTATTGTGGATCATTCTACTTAACCCATTGACAACTGAATCCCTGAACCCATTGAAACTTAATATTTTAAACCCCTTTTTTTGACCTGTCATACTATGTGACATTTTATTTTCTACGTGGCAGTTGAAAATGACGTGGAATTTGATGTGTAATTGTTGTATTACACACACCACAAATTAGAGGAGAAAAATGTTTACAATACTAAGTTTCAATAAGTTCAAGAGTTCAATTGGCAAAGGGTTAAATACAAAGGTCTAGAGTACAAACTCATACAAGTACAAATGTCCATCAGAGTTTTTAGTATTGTTGCTTGGTTTGACTAATGCCCCGTTGGCGTTCATGTACTTGATGAATAGGGTCTTTAAATAATATCTTGACATGTTCGTGATTGAGTTCATCGATGATATTTTGATTTACTCTGGTAGTGAGGATGAGCCTTTGAGGATTGTGTTGCAAATTATCAAGGATCGTGAATTGTATGCTAAGTTTAGCAAGTGTTAGTTTTGGTTGAGATATGTTGTTTTACTTGGCCATATTGTTTCAATGAAGATCTTCAAGTTGATCTTAAGAAGACCGCGGCGGGTAAGAATAGGCCTAGACCTTTGTTCTCTTCGGATATATGGAGTTTCTTAGTTTTGTTCAGTTACTATAGTAGATTTGTGGTAGGATTTTCCTCTATTGTTTTGCCCTAGATGATGTTGACCCAAAAGAAGGTGAAATTCCTATGGTCAGAAGCTTGTGAGAAAAGTTTTCAAGAGTTGCAGAATAGACTCACTTAAACCCCTATATTGACATTACCAGAAGGATCAGATGATTTTGTGGTCAATAGTAATGATTCTCGGATTGGTCTTGGTTGTGTTTTAATGCAACATGGTAAAGTCATCGTGTATGCTTTAAGGCAATTGAAGGTACATAAAAATAATTATTCAACTCATGATTTGAAATTAGCGACAATATTTTTTCTTAAAGATTTAAAGGCATTACCTATATGGTATTCATGTGGATGTGTTTACCAATCACAAGAGCTTGAAGTAAGTGTTCTAAAAAAGACTTGAATATTCTCCAAAGGAGATGACTTGAGTTATTGAAAGACTACGACATGAGTGTCCTTTATCATTTGGGTAAAGTGAACGTAGTGGAAGATGCTCTTAGTTGACTATTGATGGAAAGTGTTACTCATGTTGTGGATGGTAAGAAATATCTAATTTGTGATGTTCATAGATTGACTCGATTTGGTGTTCGCTTAGTTGATTCCAATGAGGGTGGTGTAGTTTTTTAAAAATGATTTGGATCATCTCTTATATCGGATGTGAAGGCTAAGCAAGAACTTGACTCATTATTGGTTCATTTGAAGAAGTCAGATTCTGAAAAAGCCATTGAAGCTTTCTCTCAAGGGGGAGATGGTGTCCTTTGATACCAAGGTCAGTTATGTGTTCTGAACATTGATGAGTTGAGGAATCTGATTCTGACAGAAGCTCACAGTTCTTGGAACTCTATTCACTTAGGAGCCACCAAGATGTACCGTGTTGCGGAAATTCTATTGGTAGAATGGGATGGAGAATGATATTGCGGGATTTGTTACTAAATGTCCTAATTGTCAACAAGTGAAAGTTGAGCCTCAAAGTGGTTTGGCTCAAGATATCAGTATTCCGACATGAAATTGGGAAGATTTGAATATGGTCTTCATTATGGGTTTACCTCGTACCCATCATTATTTTGACTCAATTTGAGTTATTATTGACCGAATGACGAAGTCGGCTCACTTTCTTCCCATAAAGACTTCATTTTCAGCTGAAGAGTATGCTAAGCTTTATATTCGAGAAATGGCAAGGTTGCTTGGAGTGCCCTTGTCCATTATCTCTGATTGTGGTACCAATTTACATCTCAGTTTTGGAGATCATTTTAGAAAGATTTTGGTACTCAAGTGAAGCTTAGCACGACTTTTCATCTTCCGAATGATGGACAAGTCAAGTGTACTATTCAGACCTTGGAAGATATGTTGAGATCTTGCGTGATTAATTTCAAAGGTAAATGGTATCATCATTAGTCTTTGATCGAGTTTGGTTATAATAATAACTATCATTTCTAGTATTGGGATTACACCATTGAGGCTCTTTATGGTAGGAGGTGTAAGTCTCCTATTGGTTGGTTCGAAGTTAGTGAGGTCACTTTGATAGGGCCTGAGTTGGTGTATAAGGCTATGAAAAAGGTTTGACTTATTCGTGAGAGGTTAAAAATGGTTCAATGTCGACAAAAGTCTTATGACGATGTTAAAGGCATAGAGCTTGAATTTGATGTTTGATAACACTCAAATTACCTTTAAAATAATTAGAAGAGTAAGCGGCCGTTGTCAATAAAAATACCCAACAAAGAGTCGGGGTGAATCCCACAGGGAATGATTTAGGGATAAGAATTCAACTAGAAAATTAAGAATGTGAACCTATTCATTGTAGCACTTTAGATCAAGTGGGTTACTGACCTCAACCAAAATTCATACTTACTAAACTTAGAAAACAACTGACGGTCCTTAACAATCCGTATGACAATTCTCAAATGTCATGCATGCTCATAGTCACTCCGAGAGTATATCAAAATGTCATATATGAACACCCTGTTTGAACACCATGTTCATCAAATCCATGAAAGTTGAAGGAGAATTTGTTAGTCTAAAAGACATAATCAAATATTCATGGTGATCATACCGTGTCCTGAAGATTGTCTTCAGAATGTCACATTCTCTTACTCTGAGCTGATGATAGCTTGACCAAAGGTTTATCTTTGAAAAGAAACTAGCACCTGAAGTTGATCAAACAATTCATTAATCATGAAGATGGGATACTTATTCTTGATTGTGGCCTTGTTCAACTGACGATAATCGATGCACATTCTGAGAGAAATATACTTCTTACAATCAAATAAAACTAGAGCACCCCATGAAGAAATAATGGGTCTGATAAAACCTTTATCTTAAAGGTCCTTTAACTGCTCCTTCAACTCCTTAAGCTCAGCTAGAGTCATTTTGTAAGGAAGGATGAAGATAGGTTAGGTATCAGGAAGAAGGTCTATTCCAAAGTCGATTTCCCTTTCAAAGGAATTTCGGGAAGATCATCAAAAAATAATTTTGGGAATTCATTCACTACTGAAACTAACTAAAGAGTTGGAATTTTGGAGTTGGTATCTTTAACCCAAACTAGATAGATAGAACCCTTTTTTAGAAATCATCTTTCTAGCCTTAAGGCTCAAGATAAATTGACCTATAGGCGTTGAGGTACCACCCTTTCATTCAGTAATTGGTTCATTCAGAAACTGAAATTTAACGACTTTGGATCTACAGTCTACTGAGGCATAACAAGTGTGTATACAGTTCATGCCAAGAATGAGATCAAAATTGACCATATTTAACTCGACTAGATCAAGTGATGTGATTTCTGAAAAACAGAGATCGGACAATTTTTGTATACCCATTTAGATCTTTTTCTTTGCCTTTCAAGATATTACATATAAAGAGAAAGATAGTCAGTCCTCTTGAACGACCGAGCGTGTTATGTAAACGGACTAAAGATCATGTGATGTAGATTCATATGCTCACTATTACGATCCTAATCAGACAGATCACAACTTCCATCCAGCAGGTGATGAGTTCTCTTTATTTGAAGACTAAAGTCGGTCTATAGTACTAGTGTTTCATTATTATTCATACGTATTTTGATTAAAGGAACAATATGAAAAATCAATTTTTATTTTTATTTTTTTCAATACTTGCTCACTCCTATTATGAATATTTTCAATCCCTCTTTTTTAAACTTGTCAGCGTAAAATATTCAAGGCCTTTAATGCTTGATTAAGACTAAATGAAGCAAATAGTAGTAGTGCATTGAGAGGAGTGAACAAAAGATAAGACATGTGATGGGTCCCACTTAAGAAAATTGTACGGCATCACGCTTCACTCTTTCCGTGTATTTATATTCACTTGTCTCACTTTCTCTTTTTCTTGAGCCCCGAGCTCTCTATTCTTCTAATATTTTATTTATATTATACTCCTATATTCATTCCGTTTAAAAATATAATAATTTAATTTGACTTGATTTGATAATTATTTTGATATTTTTATGTGGAGCCACGATATAATAAAAGATCAATAAATAAAAAGAAAAGTAAACACAGGCAGAAAAATTCCTAGCTAGGTTCTTCGTCTCAGTGCTCTCTCGGATATCAAGAAAAATAAATTGATACAACTTTAGACCATCTCCAACTCACATCTATTTTACTCTCCATTCTCTATATTTGAAGAGTAAAATAGAGAAGGGACACTCCAACCCACCTCTATATCACTCTCTATTCTTCAAATTTAGAGAGTTGAATAGTAATTCTCCATATTATTTTACATATAATGTCATTAATTAAATATCTAACATTCATAATTCTTTTTGAATGTAATATAATATTTTTTAAAATATATTATTTAATATATACTACTTTCATCACAAATTAATAGTATTTAAATTTTTCTAATTTTCGTCAATAATATAATTTGATTTTATTATTAATTTTCACTATAAAGAATACACAAAATTAAAATGATAAGATTAAAAATGTTAATTTAAAAATACAATACAATACATAACATAATAATTTAAATATAAGATAAAGTACAATCATAATAATTATTTCGTGATGAAACAAGAATCATGCCGAAAAATTGTTGAACGTGCATTCGGAGTTTTGCAATCACGTTTTGCAATTATTGCAGGACCGTCACATTTTTGGAGAAAGAAGGTGCTACATGATATAATGACTACATGTATTATACTGCACAACATGATAATTAAGGATGGACGTGATCTTAATGCACCAATTCAAGATGCCGTAGAGGCTCCAGCTCCAACGACAAAAATGGTGGTAGATGAAAATCTCTGATTTGAACAATTTTTAGCTAGACATAAAAAAAATTAAGGACAAAAATGCTCATTGTGAACTTTGTAATGCATTAATAGAGCATTTATGGGAGCAACGTAATAATTTTGAAAATTGAGTGTTTATGTAATGTTTATGTAATTATATTTCACTTTTATTTGAATTTGTCCATTAATTTGTATATTATATAATATTTTCTTGCAATTTATGTTATATAAAAATTTAGAATAAAATATAATTTTATATTATTTAAAAAATTAAAAAAATAAAAATTTATATCACATGAAAATTATATAAAGTAATTATTGGAAAAAAGAATTAAAGAATTCGAAATAAGAAAATAAGAATGAAATAGATATAATAATATAGTATTGAGGAGAAAGTTTTTTTTTTCTTTTAGAGAGTAAAATAGAGAATTGAGTTGAAGTTGGTTGTCTGAAAAAATAGAGAACTTTATATTTGTAGAGTAAAATAGAGTGTAGGGTTGGAGATGCCCTAAAAGACGTGTATTTCGGTTATTTGTGTTTATTCTTTAAAATAATTTAGTCTCTTTGGACTTGTACTAATGAGTAACAGATATATTGACATATGACCTTCATTAAATAAATAATTCAGTCTTCGAACAATACTAAATACGAAACGGTACTAATGTCTCATACCAAACCCTAACCTGAATACCATAATTCTATAATTTTAGTTTCGATAATCAACTACCGGATATCAAATAACCAAAAATTTCGATTCGATTCAGTTATTTGATTTTCGGTATTTCATGCCCAGCTCTACTTGGCATGTAGTTTAAGAAATTAAAGAATTTTTTTTAATTTTGTGATCATAAATTAAAGTTATGATAAATATATTAAAATATTTTTTAATCTTTTAATCTGAAACATGTTACGTAAGAAACTGAATTAAAATATTTCCAAAAAATAAAAGGTTCATATTTTTTTAACCGATTAAAAAGAATGTAAGTCATTTTTTTTAAACCGGGAAATAGTACTGTTATATGTTCACTTTAATTTTATATTAGCTTTTTCATTTCTCCTTAATATAATAATAATGTAAATTTTTAGGGCCGTTCGTTCCTTCACGTGCTTGCTTTTGATAACGATACTTGTCGTGTAGTGAATGATTGTATGTGAAATGATGCGTAGTAAAATTCTTTTCGTCTTAATTTATATGAATAGTATTTTTTTCATCTTAATTTATATAAATTAGTTTGATCTAGTACGAAATTTAAAAAAGAAAGAAATATTTTTAAAATATGAGGTCTAAAATAAATCATACATATTTATATGGTTAGAAATCATGTCATTAAATATTTTAAAATTAAATTATTATACTAATTATTAAGGATGAAAATTTCAGAGAAAAGGATCAAAATGGTCCTTTATGTTTGAGTTAAGAATCAAAGTAGACCTTCTCTTTTAACATGGAGCACTAATAGTCCTTCATGTTTCATGAATCGGTACACTTTTGGTATTCTTCCAAATATATGCCTATTTTTTAATAGAGCCTTTCTTTTGCACGTGAGAAAGTATATACATGATAATTTTGATTTCATCATTGCAAATTAAATTTAACCGTCTTCTTTGATAACTCTGTATTCACTTGGAGAGGGGGGACTTTCTCACGTGCAAAAGAAAGATTGGGTTAAAAAAAAGACAAATATTTGGAAGAATACTAAAAATGTACCAATTCATGAAACATGGAGGACTAATAGTGCTCCATGTTAAAAGAGAAGGA